>OW026523.1:32386689-32481689 GCA_932274085.1 Protocalliphora azurea | reverse complement strand
TCTAAACACAACATTATTTAAAATTCTTCACATTTAATTTCCAGTAGTACTTAATATCAAAAGCATTTATTTTTTTAATTCCTTAACTTTAACTATAATTTTTGGTTTTTAATCAATTTCATATTTATAGGTTTCATCATCTTGTAGTTCGGTATATGTTGATGGATCAGAAATACGTGGATCGTATAATGCGTCAATAACCGTAAAATACGGAACATATATTGGACTTGCTAAATTTATAGTATGGATGCCTGAATTTCCATTGGAAGTGTACGTCAATGATTATAGATTATCACAAATTAAAGGTTGGAAGGTTGTTGATGAGCATCAATACATGTAAGTATTCAATTTATTTTTGTCGACTAATTAAATGTGTATAGGATAAGATTATTGGAGCGGAACCCACCTATATTTTTGAATAAATACCCAAAATTTTCTGAATAATTACTCGAAGCTCAAAATGAGCAATCGTATTTTGTATAGCCCGCTTTCAGCCGGACAGAATAATCTTCTTCTCTAGGTGTTCAACTTAATTGAAAATGATTCTTCTTTTTTTTATATTTTAAGTACTTTTCAATTGGCCTCTAAAATTGTATATCTTGGTTAAATATTTTTATTGAATTTCTGTCACTGCTACATTTCTATCATTAGATTTTCATATTTTATTAACGTAAACATTTTTATGGAAATTGGTCTCACGCATTTTTAAAAGCAATCCTTATTTTCACACTTGTGTGTAAAAAACTAGGGTTCTAATTTAAGGTCTTATTTAAACTATAGATAAGATAAATATTTAAATTCACGATGCATTTATACTAGTTAAATTTTAAATTTTAGTTTTTAGCTATTAAGAGTTTTAATTTTAAATAAATTTTCATTGCCTTCAAGCAATCAAACAAAACGAGTGCATTAAAAAATACTCATTTGTTAAAGTCAATTTAACATATCTAGGTATGACATTCCCTCTTCTACACATTCACAAATTTTTATCCAAATCTAAAAACGAGGGTAAAAATTTTTAAATTTTAAATGTAAGAAGAGTTTAGTTTTTTTTTATTTTTCTAATCAGGTGCTCAAAAGTAACATATTCAAACATTTATATCTTTTGTTTAAAATATGATGAATACACAATCGCAAAATATATATTTTGATGATTTTACATTTTTAAGATTTGAGTGATCGTGAGCAATCACCTAAAAAACATAATACTTTTACGAATTTAGTTTTATAAATTTAAAATTAACGATTCTAGAATTTTCTAGTTTGTTACGTATTCTAATTTTCTAGTTTGTAACACAACGTCCGTTTATTTAAATTTAATTGGAATATTTTTTTGTGATTCATATTAATTACCTAAGATATAATGATAAAGAAAGCTTTTTGTTAACTTGCTTGTGTGTTAGTGAGAAACTTATATTATGCCAACGGTTTTTAGAAGCAGTTTCGAACTAGATACTTTACTGACTACATTAGGTATGGTTACCTCTAGTTACTTTAATATCTAGTTACTGATCACTAGTGAAATATACCGTCAGGAAAACAAGTAAGAATGTTATATTCAGTTTGACCGAATGTTTTATACCTACAATCTTTAACTTTTTTGTGCCACCTTAATTTAAAATTTTACCTTATCTGGGTGGTTGGAGGTAAAGTGGGCGAATTACGCCCACGTTTGGTTTCCGGGTTTACATCGATCCTTTAATTAATTGTTGTCGTGGACAGTTTTGTTTAAGATGAAATGGAGTTGCTGTACGGAGTTTAAGATGAATGTTTCGTTATGTTACGGAATGAAAAACTTAATATACCCCCATATTATTGGATGGTGGGTCGGTTAATTCGACGAATAATTATTCGAGGATAAAAGTTGATCGGTTAATAGCCGATTAATGGCAAATTATTTGATTAACCGAATAGCGTTATTAATACCTACTATTCGTTTGCACACAAACTAATGTCACACTCTGTGGTTGTGTTTTGTTGTCGATATTCAATAACAACAAGGCATGCATGAATATTTTTCTACATAAACAAGACACTAACAACCCAACAAACACAGAGTCATCATATTTCAAACATTTGAAAAATTATGTCTTTCCTTGATATCAAAGGTTAATTCAAACCTTAATTCTAAAATCTGCATCAAAATTGGAGAAAAAATCTTCCTTTTATTGAGAATGCTATTATTCTCAAATCATTATCAAAAAATTAATTTCATATCGCTTCCAAATTTTAAATCAAACCTTTGGATAGCATTTTTTTAAAAAAAGGGATTAACGAATAACAACAAAATGCACAGACAAAATATTTGACTGTTACCAGTCTGCTAGATCATACAATAATAATTCGCTTATGTTAGGAAAATTGTAATGATTTTTTTTATAGCAACAACATAGTAGCAAGAATTTTGTAGAAAAAGACGATAAAAATTGTAAAGGGTCAGTCTGATTGGAGCAACAGCGGAAGTAACATCGAGGACAGGAGTAATTCAAGTAAGTGCCAAAGTTTACACCACAAGTGTTTAATATCGAATATATTTAATATATTTTAATATGAATTAGTGATTTTCGATTCAGAAAATTCATTTAAAGAATTAATTGTCCGGTGATTATTTAATCACGAAACGAAGAAGAACTCGTAGATATCAGCCGTCTAGTGATTATTTAGTCACGAAACGGAATAGAACGTGTAGAAACTAATATATCTGGATAACCGCCTAATGTTTTAGTAATCACAAAACGATTTAAATTATTAAGTAAGAGAATAATTATGTTTAGTGATTTGCTAATAACGAAAACAGGGTAAATCTGTCCGCCTAGTGATTCTTTAGTCACGAAAGCTGATCAGGTAACCGAAAAATGGTTATTTAATCATAAAATAGGTGTAGATATTTAATCAAAGAATACTAACATTGACACAAATAGACAGCAATAAAGTCAACTAAGTGGTTAGTTAATCACGAAGTGGTATAATCATTGAGTAACACGCCTAGTGATTAATAAATCACGACGCGTATAAAGTGTTGTCTGCAGTTACAGCTAACGGTGGACCATAGCGCTAACCTTGGTTTTATTCTCCTGAAGACAAAAAGTGGAGAGAAATCTCAACTGCAACTGGAAGAGATCCGGAGTGGTGGAATTTGTCTAGCGGCCAGACTATTAGATTTAAATACAGAAATATTTAAATAAGAATAAAAAAGAAGAACTAAATAAATAATAAAGGTATTCACTTCAAAAATTGCAATTTTCCTGGACGCTTGCAAAGTTGCATCGATTTCTATAAACACAACAACAACCACATAAAATAATATTTTGTACAACTGTTGCAAAATTGTCAGAGTAGAAGCAATTGCAAAATTATCAGAGTAAAAAGTTGCAAAGTTGTATAAGTTTTTATAATGTTGCCACTCTGTAAAAATGTGTAAAAAAACTAAATCAATTATAAACTGGAAAACATTATTGAAAAATTAATCTAAACGCAGAAAACAGGTCTTTGGAATTTAACCACAACAATAAAAGAAAAAAGTTAAAATGAATTGAAACATATGAAAAGAAAAATATCAATAAATAATCAAACAGGTGGATATGAATATAAATAAAAAATATATTAGAAATGAACTATCACTTTTTTCAATGTCTTAAAACAATTGTTTTTACTTTTTTTTTGCTAACTTTATCTAATTTTTTCAAAAGTGGTTGCTTAAGTCAAGTTGAAACTGTGCAAATTCCTATGGTTGCAAAATTTTGAGGTGAATGCTTTAATAATTATGAAATTTAATCACCGGAAAAAAATAACTTGTTATTTCTTTTGGCGGCCTGGATTACAGGCTGACCATACCCGAGGAAAAGTCGTTACACTACATGTAAAGCATATTAATAATATTACGAGGGCGGATCAATAAGTCCGTAACTTTTCGAACTTCCTTCGTAGTTATATGAAATGCAACACTATTCCCATCAAGTACCACCTGTTAATAGACTACTGTCAAATTTTGAGCAAGTGTATGCAATAGGATTTTTCGATGTCCTTAAAATAGGCATTTGTTTGGTCAATAATTTCATCGGTAGAGCTGAATCTCTTTCCACCGAGCTATGTAAATAATGATCGTCGAGGCCTTTTTTGAAAGCATTTAATCTTTTGTTAAATTGACAACAAATTAGTAAACAATATTATTTGATTTTCAAATTTCTTAGATATCAAAATAAAAAATGTATTTGGAATTAGTTCATGTTGGAAAGAAACTTTAACACTCAATGCAATAGCCTCAAATCAAATTGTTTATGTAAAACAAAGTGTGGACAAATTTAATTCACTACACTTCACTTTCAATCAATAACGCTTGACCAAAAAATGTAATTTTATAAATCACTACGGCTTTTTGTTGAAATTTTACGTTATCACTGATAAATGACAAATAAAAATAATTTCAGAATATCCAACATCAATACGTATATGAAATTATAAAAATTTATTTGCTCGACAATCCTGAAATAAATTAATAAGGAAATTTGAAAACAAAAACCAAAACAAATAAGAAAAAATAAGTTGATAAAATAAAAGTGTAATATGTTTTTTTCGTAAAATAATGAAGTAAAAATGTGTTTTTGTTTTAAGAAATTTTAAAAATTAATATAAAATTTTTATACAATTTTCTTGCGCCGTTTCTATCAAGAGCAAACACTTCAAAATTTTGGTGAGGTGTAGTGGTTTATAAAATAAGAGTTCTTGTTCTAAATAAGATTGAAAAGGATTCAATAAGTAAAGAATTTAGTGTAAAATAATTTGATGTTAAAAAACATACACGCGGAGAAAAGTCATGTTCACAACATGGTTGCCACAACCATACTCTTTACACTGCAATGTTATATTCTTATATACTGTTTTATACTGTTCTCTTAGTGTATATAAAGTGTAAACTTAGTTAAACAAATTTAAGTTAAAGCTCACACGTAATTAATGTTGCGTTTTACACTTGAAAACTTAGATAGATGGATAGATAGATAGGTGTTTACCCCTAACGCCCACTGATCCAACCAATTCCCATAACGAAGCATATGATGCCTACAAGCTTCTTATTCCGAACGTCACATGGCCCGTCAAGAAATTGACTGCCTAACCATTTTATCCTACAATGCTGTAATCGTGGACAGTAACACACAATATGTTCAATAGACTCGGTCTCATCAAAACATTCTACAAAAATCGGAATTGCTAGCGTCCCATTTAGACCTCATCTTCCCTATCATGCAGTGTCCCGTTATGACGCCTATCATGGTCCTTAAACTTTTCCTACTAAAACTCAGAAGAGTACTTGTGTCTGCTCTCGAGATCGATTCATTGATCATCATAAAGTGGGGGTTTCAGGAAACATCCATCGCTGAGCCTCGTCAATTCAACGGTTATTTCATATATATATATGTGTATATATAAATATAAATATATATATATATATATATATATATATGTATATATATATGTATATATATATGTATATATATATATATATATATGTATATATATATGTATATATATATATATATATATATATATATATATGTATATATATATATATATATATATATGTATATATATATGTATATATATATATATAATATATGTATATATATATATATGATACGCAGCAGAGTCTCACCACGTGATCATTGACATTTTGCAGGTAGTCTAGCCTAGATTTAGCCAAGGCTTTCAGAGCCGCCTGGATGTCTACATATAGAGTAACCTCAGAACCCCTCGCAACGTTCAATCTGTCCAAATCCACGGCCTTTAAGATGCCAAGAATCTCTGCCTGAAAAACGCTACATTCATCAGAAAATCTAAATGAGCCTTTTACATCCGTACCCATAACATAGACACCTGCACCAGTACCGATATCCATCTTTGATCCGTCTGTAAATAATGCACAACCTTCATACAGCCTCTCAATGTCGGATCATACCTCCTTATCAGGAATCACAACAACAGTATTTACCCAAAGTCCAATTCAGTGACCATCTAATCTGATGCCCCGTGGATCTTAGATTATAGTCACCATAACTGACTTCGTACATGACCCGGGAGTGACCTGTTACTCATGACCAATTCCTTGAGTCTTAACAGACTTCTTGCCGCAATACCTCTTACAAACTCCTCGATGAAGTATGACGTCCAGAGCCGCCTGTGGTGTACTTCTCATTGCACTTGTAGTGAAGATTGAAGCACACCTCTGTGCTTTTGACAAAAGATTCCTATTACTCTTCCGTTCCAGTACCTGCCATCAAACAACAACCATGTGTAAGAATTGGTCTCATTACCGAGGCGTAGATCCATTTCACAAACATCGGTTCAAATCCCCAGTATTTGCCTATAGAGTTCCTACAGGTATAGTAGGCATTAAGGCTACGTTTGAGTTACTCTTAAACAATCCTTTTCCAAGTCAGCTTACTATCAAGAAATACTCCAAGATATTTCGCTGAGCCGGATAATTTCAGTTCCGTTTCACTCAGTACTGGTAATTTAAAATTTTTAATCTTGTGCTTTCTAGTGAACAGAACCAGCTCCGTTTTTTTCAGGATTCACTCCCAACCCCTCATCATCGGCTCAGGAGGATAGCTCACCCAGCGCAGACTGCATGATCTTACTGATTGTTACGTTGACAGCCAATAGCCACAATAGGGGTGAGAGCACTCCCCCTTGCGGTGTTCCTCTAGTCATCAGTTTCCTTAAACATATTCCACCCAAGCTCGAGTTGATGATTCTACTGCTCTGTATAAGAACTATCCATTCGATCAAGAAGTCATGTGTGTTAAGATCCACACATTGAGGCTATTAAGCGATTGCTTAATAGCCTCAATCTTAATATTATTGAACGCACCTTCAAGTCCTTGTTCTATGTAACCAACCACTTCGTGATGCGCCCTCTCAACGGATTTACCCTTCAGGTAAGCATGTTGAGCATTGTTCATTTTGTTGGTGCCAATAGATGATCTTAGGTATAGATCTATCAGTCTTTCTAATGTCTTCAAAAGAAAAGGCGATAGGCTAGGATTATAGACCTATATAATTCTTGGATTTTGAGTGACATGTCTTCCGAGCTTTAGGTGTGAAAATGACTCTTATCTCTCTCTCCACCCTCTTGTTATATGTTTATGTAACACCCTATTATAGAGCTGCCGATAGTGGTCCGTTGAACGCTCAACTCCTTTGACCACCAGATTGGCTGCTTTCTTTTACCCGGATAGTTCACCGGGCCTGAGCTTCTGATAATTGACTCCGTAATATTCTCCATCACCGTGTCCAGACTATCCTTCGACATAAACTCTCTAGAAGTGTCGGATAGTCTCGAACTCAAATCACGCCCCAAGGCGTCTCAATTAGTCTTTCTAGGATTCTTACAAGGTTTTCTTTCCGAACCCAGAAATTTCAGACTGAAGGTTATTCTACTATGGTTAGAGAAAGAATACTCCATAGCTATCCTCCAATCCTCTACCATATCTCTAGAGTTGGTTAATGTGATATCAATAACCGCACGCCTATCCTTCGTTCTGAACGTAGGAATATTCCCACTGTTACAGACTAAAAGACTATTTGCGAAACTGAAATCAAAAATTGCTTCACCTCTCTTATTAATATCCTTGCTACCCCATTGACTGTGGTGTGCATTGGCATCACAACCGAGCAATAGACGTATGCCATTCTGCTTCGCGTACTCGACTACAGCCCACACCTTGTCATCTGGTGCATCCGCAGCCTCATCTGGCATGTAAACCGAGGCCAAGGCAAGCTTACAATCTTATGTCGCATCACCTTGAATGACCGTTAGGTCACCATAGCTGAAAGAATGTATTAACTGAAATTCATTCCCTACTAAGATACATGTTCGTACCTTATCCTCAGTGGACGGCGCAAGCAATTTATACCCATTGGTCTTAAGTCCGCAGACCTGGTTGTATGGTATGCAAGGCACATCCTTGCTTGCAAGCTGCGTTTTGTTCCAGAGTGCTGGTAGAGGCGGACTCTTTGCCCTTTCGAGCAATTTTCGGACCTTCGACTACCTCTACTTTAAAACCTTCGGGATAATATATACCTAAGATGTCACGTATGTTCGTTCGAATCTGTATGTACTCTTCCGGTGCTTCCTACGTACATGCTTATCCCGTCCTTCTTAGCCAACTTGTTAAGGACGGCTATAGGGTACTAACGCCGTTTTTAGCTTTTTCAAGCTTTGTTCGGCTATCTGTCGCGGCTTTTTCATTCGATGGATGACCTGCCGCTTCCTCCCGAACTAACGTTTTGACCATTGGCCTGGACATGTCTTATGCCCCCGTCAAACTAGCCGCCGCATTAGTTGAAGCTCCATGCCCTCTGTTATGATCTAGAGCAGAGATGAATGTGATATCATGCTCAGAGACAACAGAGTTGGGTCCTCCAACCTCTCCGTCGCACTAGTTCCGTCAAGATAGTCTTTTGATGAGTCCAGCAGACTGTCCTCTTACGTCAGTTGGGTCAGTAGTTGTCCGAGCTGCTTGAGCAAGTCATTGTCCAGTCCGAGTCCCTATGCATCCCCCTTTTCAGAATATCGTCCTTATTCCGTTTACCTAAGTCAGCGTCCGTACCTTACTCTGCCTTAACCTTTTTCTTATCGTCCTGCCTTTTCTCGTCCTTTTTCTTCCCACACCTTAACCTATCCGCCACCTAGGGACGCGTCTGATGGGAGTAAACAAGTAAAGACTCCGCCCAGTTTAAAGCTTAAGTTGACAAGAAAATAAACAAAGGTCTCAACTTTCCAAATATTTTTGTTTAGCTAAAAGTCATAAATATATTTTATTTATCCTAAAATGTTTTATCATAGTTACGTTCATTTTTTATTGAATATCTTTTAATGTAGACTACTACTTGCTTATGGAAATGTCAAAAATCATAAATATCAAATTTACTTTTTTGGGTAACATATTTTTTGATGCCACCCTAACGACGCATCAAAAATAAATAAAAAACCAAAAAAAAAAAAAATTAAATAACTTGAAAGATGTATCTTAAGCTCATGGTCTGTAAAATTAAAAAGGTGTTAGTGCAAAATATACAACCACAAAGAAAATATAAATTTAGGGCGTATTCTAAAATTTAAAATAATTTTATTAGATTTTATATCTTTATTTATTTTTTTTTTAATAAATGTTGTTTTAAGACCTCAACCAATTTTTATACTTATAAAAAACTTAACTGGTCAAAAATCCCATTTTTTGCTGAAATTCCAAAATAGCAATAGTAAAAAGTGAAATGTGTGTGAAGATAAATTCGTAAGTTAAATACGTTCCACACACTGTTAAATACGTTCCACACATTTTGCATTTCAAAAAACTTATTTTTAAAGCAAAAAAACACTTTTTTAAAAATAATTTTTATTATTTTATTAAAAAAAACATCACAATAAAACATTTTGGAAAAAAACAAAATAAAGAAACATATACATCATGGTGCAACAAAAATACCTATATTCAGGTCACATTGCGGGCCAGTTTGGACAGACCTGAATGGGGTTGTGATATATCACGTGAAAGCTATAGAGGAGTAGAACTCAAAACTGCACAGAGTATACCCAGTTGTTTCTCAGGAGACATGCTATGAGGTGCTGAATTTTGGCAAAATTCAATAAGTCTAAGAAACAGGGGGCCATATTTTGATTTTGGCCATACCTGAATGGGGTTATGGTACATCAAATTAAAGGTCTGGAGGAGTAGAACCCAAAACTGTTTAGACAATATTCACTTATTTCCTAGGGAAGATACTTCGAGGGTCGGAACTTTGCGAAAATTCTTATAAATTCACACCTGAATGGGGGCTTTTTGGACAGACCTGAATGGGGTTGTGATACATCGGATGAAAGCTCTAAGGGACTAGATTTCAAAACTATGTAGGGCATACCTAGCTGTTTCTCAGGAGACATGCTACGAGGGGTGGAATATAAGTATTCATATTTCATACACATATATTCCATGTTGTGTGGGGGGGGGGGGGCATTTACGACAGACCTGAATGGGGTTGTGATACATCGAATGAAAGCTCTAAGGGAGTAGATCTCAGAACTATATAAGGTATACCCAGTTGTTTCTCAGGGTAGATGCTACGAGGGGTGGAATACAATCATTCATATTTCAAACATATATATTCCTTGTTGTGGGGGGGCATTTACGACAGACCTGAATGGGGTTGTGACACATCGGGTGAAAGCTCTAAGGGAGTAGATCTCAGAACTATATAAGGTATACCCAGTTGTTTCTCAGGGTAGATGCTACGAGGGGTGGAATACAATCATTCATATTTCAAACATATATATTCCATGTTGTGGGGGGGCATTTACGACAGACCTGAATGGGTTTGTGACACATCGGGTGAAAGCTCTAAGGGAGTAGATCTCAGAACTATATAGGGTATACCCAGTTGTTTCTCAGGTAACATGCTACGAGAGGTGGAATATAATATCAATATTTTTTAATGGTTTATATTTCAAGTTGTGGGAGGGCCATTTCCAACAGACCTGAATGGGGTTGTGATACATCGGATGAAAGCTCTAAGGGAGTAGATCTCAGAACTATATAAGGTATACCCAGTTATTTCTCAGGGACCATGCTACGAGGGGTGGAATACAATCATTCATATTTCAAACATATATATTCCATGTTGTGGGGGGGGGGCATTTACGACAGACCTGAATGGGGTTGTGACACATCGGGTGAAAGCTCTAAGGGAGTGGATTTCAGAACTATATAGGGTATACCCAGTTGTTTCTCAGGTAACATGCTACGAGGGGTGGAATATAATATCAATATTTTTTAATGGTTTATATTTCAAGTTGTGGGAGGGCCATTTCGAACAGACCTGAATGGGGTTGTGATACATCGGGTGAAAGCTCTAAGGGAGTAGATCTCAGAACTATATAGGGTATACCCAGTTGTTTCTCAGGTAACATGCTACGAGGGGTGGAATATAATATCAATATTTTTTAATGGTTTATATTTCAAGTTGTGGGAGGGCCATTTCGAACAGACCTGAATGGGGTTGTGATACATCGGGTGAAAGCTCTAAGGGAGTAGATCTCAGAACTATATAGGGTATACCCAGTTGTTTCTCAGGAAACATGCTACGAGGGGTGGAATACAATTATTCATATTTCAGACTTATATATTCCATGTTGTGCGGGGGGGGGGGGCATTTACGTCAGACCTGAATGGGGTTGTGAGACATCGGATGAAAGCTCTAAAGGAGTAGATCTCAGAACTATATAGGGTATACCCAGTTGTTTCTCAGGAAACATGCTACGAGGGGTGGAATACAATCATTCATATTTCATACACATATATTGCATGTTGTGTGGGGGGGGGGGGGCATTTACGACAGACCTGAATGGGGTTGTGATACATTGGATGAAAGCTCTAAAGGAGTAGATCTCAGAACTATATAGGGTATACCTAGTTGTTTCTCAGGAAACATGCTACGAGGGGTGGAATACAATCATTCATATTTCAGACTTATATATTCCATGTTGTGAGGGGGCATTTACGACAGACCTGAATGGGGTTGTGATACATTGGATGAAAGCTCTAGGGAAGTAGATCTCAGAACTGTATAGGGTATACCCAGTTGTTTCTCAGGGAACATGCTACGAGGGGTGGAATATAATATCAATATTTTTCAATGGTTTATATATCAAGTTGTGGAAGGGCAATTTCGAACAGACCTGAATGGGGTTGTGACCCATCGGGTGAAAGCGCTAAGGGAGTAGATCTCAGAACTATATAGGGTATACCCAGTTGTTTCTCAGGGAACATGCTACGAGGGGTGGAATATAATATCAATATTTTTCAATGGTTTATATTTCAAGTTGTGGAAGGGCCATTTCGAACAGACCTGAATGGGGTTGTGACATATCGGGTGAAAGCTCTAAGGGAGTAGATCTCAGAACTATATAGGGTATACCCAGTTGTTTCTCAGGGAACGTGCTACGAGGGGTGGAATATAATTATTCATATTTCATTCACATATATTCCATGTTGTGTGGGGGGGCATTTACGACAGACCTGAATGGGGTTGTGACACATCGGGTGAAAACTCTAAGGAAGCAAATCTCAAAACTATGTACGTTTCTATGAATACGTGATACGAAAGTTCGTTCATAGTATCATATACATATATCATTCATTCCTCAAGATTTTTGAAAAAATGACAATTTCTCTCTAAAGGTCATCAGATTTTGTTTATTATTTTCTTTCTCATTATTATTTTTGCTAATTTACTGAAAATCACAATTTATTATGTATAAATTTATATTAATGGTAGAAAAATCTGACAAATTACTGAAATTAAACTACAATGTAAAGGAATTGTAATGATTAACGGCTGTAATGAAGACCAAGTGAGACTTGAAACTACAAAAGTAAATAGTTTATTTAAAAATGCACTCGTAATGCAATTGCAGCTTTACTATGGATTTAGATGATCTGCTATTTTAAATATTTTTGTTTAGAACACAGAGAAGAAAGCATATAAATCTAAAAATTGTATTCATAGATATTATGAATCGAATATGACTTTTTTCCCAAACTTAAAAAAAAACAATATAAAATTTTGTTTATAGAAATTATTAAATTGTATATAATTGTTTTGCAAAAATTTTGGAAAAAATTTTATTTCATGGTAAATGCTTAATAAATAAACAGTGTTGCCAGTTTAGCCTTTCTAAGGCTAAATCTAGCCTTTTTATTTTGCTTTTAGCCTCAAATTTTTCTAGCCTTTTTTGATTCTTAAAATTGCCATAAAAAGGCTAACATTTTAATATTTCAACAAAGAAGAAAATAATTGATTATTTGCTTCTACTAATTTTATGTTTACGGAATCATCCTTTTAGGTATTTTTGTGTATTAATTCGCACAAATAATCAAGATTTATATTTAACAAAAATTTTCGTCTGCGGCGCCTCATCCTCCAAATCGAAAATAACACATTTTATGGACTTACTTAATCAGTTATTATAATTATTTTTTAATAAACTTCATTAACCATAAAAACTTTTTATTTTGTTCGCGATAAAAAAATAAAAAAAATACGTATTAGCTTTTTTTATGCTAGTAAAGCTGAAATACTTAACTGTCATTTCTTGCAATCTGTTGATAACATAAAATAGCAAATAGTACAGTTATCGTCAGATTCGTGTAATACATCGGGAACTTCAGTACTCTATTATAACAGTTTTCATCTAAGTTATAAGTTATATCAAGATGTTAAAGCAATTGTTGCAGACCTCTTATCTGGGAGAAGTTGTGGTTATGAATATATTTACCGCATAGTGTTATTACATTGCGCAAACTATATTACCTCATATATTATAAAATCAGATTTTTCCAATAACTTGGAAAATAACTTATTTAATGCTTTTCAGTTCGGATTTCGAAAGGGCTGTAGTACTGAAGAGGATTTGTGAATGTTCAGAACTATATATGTAAACGTTTGGATAAAGGTCATAGTGCTGTAACAGACATTTTTTGATTTGACAAAAGTTTTTGTTATATATCTTGGCGCAAAAGCTCCAGCACTATGGCGTTCATGGAAATGGACTTTCGCTTCTAAGAAGCTATCTAAAAAATAAACAACAATTTCTTAAAATTAAGGAAAGTGAAAGTATTGTTAGATATTGAGTGCCACAGGGAAGTGTTTTAGGTCCCTTGTTTACGGTATTTTTACAGTTTTTAAAATAAATACTTTTCAAAATTTTATACCTCAAAAAATGGGTCAAAATTAAAAAAGTACTCTATTTGGACTTAATAGGCTCAAGAGCTATTGTCTTATGAATTTCAGAGCAGAAAAAATAATATTAAGATTGATCATAAACTTTGAGTAATACGAGTAGAATTTTGAAAAAATTACTTTTCTCATATAAGGGCCCTATTGAAGATTGAAAAAACGGGTAGAAATTAAAAAGGTGCTTTATGTGGACCTAGTAGGCTCAAAAACTATTGCCTTATGAATTTCAGAGCAAAAAAGATAACATGCTGACTGATCATAGATTTTCTGTAATAGAATTTTAAAAATTTTGAAAAAGTGATTTTTCTCATATAAAATTGATGATAAAAAAATGGGTCAAAATTAAAAAGGTGTTCCTAGTAGACTCTAAAGCTTTTTCTTAAGGATTTCAGAATAGAAAAGATAATATTAAGATTGATCATAGGTTTTGAGTATCAAATCTATTTTTATATTTTTCTTTTATTTTATTTTTATAAACGAATATAGAAAGATTTAAACAATTGCAAAACAATATTCTATTATTTTATTAGATGAATACTTTGTATAATAGAGAATTGCCGTTATGTTAAAATACTTGTTAGTAGCAGTGTTACCTATTGCTATTAATTATTTATAAATTTTTCAGTTTTTTTTAAATTGATATAAAAGAATAGAAATTGAAAATAAAATTGTACCATCGGATAACACTGATACACAAGAATTTTAACCTAATGGCAACACTCTATTATACAAAGATAATTAAGAACAAGTGAGTAATATCCTAGCAAACGCAATTTTTTTATGTCAAATTGAGGCTGATTTGAAATCAAATCCTTTCTCAAAATAACTTGAAAATGATAGCTTTCTCAACAAAAAGGGGAATTAATTGTTAAATTGAAAAATGCTATTATTATCAAACCATTGTTAATTATAATTCTCAAACTTTTTTCAAATGTGGATTGTGACCACATGCGGAACATAATTAAAAGTAATCTGCATTTTTAATTTTTTGTAAAGTTTTCTCTTTCTATCTTGTATACACTTTTGATTATGCCCTATCATTATACGTATTTATTAGTTGGAAAATACTTGATTAAATAAATTTATTTATTAATTTATTTATTTGTATACGTTTCAATTTTTTTATATATTATTTTTATACATATAATATTTGGTATCAAATTGAGAAAATACGATTTTTCAAATATTTTTTAGCTTTTCTATTTAGATTTATGAATGATTTAATAACAACAATATATATCAAATTAAGAATACACAATTTTTCCAATATTGTTAAAGTTATCTTTAGGTTTGAGAATGATTCAATAATAGCATTTGATATCAATTTGAGAATGTACGGTTTTTAAACGTTTTTTCTCAAATGATTCTCAACTTTAAATCAAACTTAAAATTCAAACCTCTTCCTATATTTGTAACAAATTTGGGAAACATATTTGATATCAACCGTTAAAGTCATCATATTTTAAACGTTTGACAACGTGTTGGATGGGATGCTGCACAAAAAGAAATTACTTATACTTGAATACTCATCAACACTGAGGCCCGGCTTGCATTTTTAACGGGGCCGGAGAATTGCGATGCAAACTGAATCGCAATTTTATGTATATACACCTTTTTCTTAAAAGCAATTCCAGGATAAACATATTTTTCCAGAAAAGACGTTAATCTTTAATAAAAAATGACTGTTTTTTCGCAATCAGGTGAAATTAACATACTTATATAAATTCTATTTTGATTTTCTAGCAAAAAATTTAAAATTTTTTTTGCAATAAAATATACTTTAAGACATACACCTATTATAATAAAACTCTTTAAAACTCTAATAAATTTTTCACATGCAGTTACTTAAGTTTATTTCATTTCTAAGAATAAAATATGCTGTATATAAATCGAAATCATAAAGAAAGGCTTAAATCGAGGCCAAAGTGTACTTCTAAAAAAATGAGTAAACAAGCCTGTCTGCATATTTAAATAAAATGTTTAACGCAGTGTTGCCAACTATTTGTAACCAAAACGCGCTAAATTTGGTTCAATTTAGCACTTTTTATCTAGTTTTTTAAATTCGAATCTGATTTTTACAAAAAGTAACAACTTAAACAATATAAAGTCCATATTTTTTATTTTTTAAATGTTTTAACTTCAACAGAATAGTGAATTATATTTCAAATCAAAAATTTAGAATTGGTATTTTTATTACAGAAATAAGCAGTAAATTTTTTGTACATTTCAAATTCCAGATTCATAAAATCTTATCCATGCATTTAAATTCATGAAACTATTATTTAATTTAATCACTCCATTTTTTCTCCCAAAAAAATCATTTCCTAAAAAGAATAGGAACGTGTTTGGAAGAATCTTGAAAACTGCTTATTCGATGATTCATTCAACGGGATTTAGAAAACGGATAGATACCTCAAATGACCACTTTAAACAAAAGAATTCTGAAGGTATATTTTGGAATTTCGAAATCAAAAAATCGTTTTAATTTTTGCTGAGTTTTAAAATTAAAAAAATAATAATAATGCTCTATGATAGAAAATGTTTTTTTTTTTGTGGCGAGAAAAATTATTGTTTCTGTTGTAGTAGGAAATGAAAACTTTACAAAAATGTATAAACAGAAAAAAAAACAAGAGATATGAATGAACATATTTTAAATGTTTTGATTTTACTTTAAATCCATTCCAAAAGCCACACTCTATTTTAGGAAAGGACATTGTGATGAAATTGTAAGACATATAAAATTTAATATTGATAATACTTAGAATATATTGTACAATATTGAATTTTTCTATCAATTTTAAAATGTCGAAGAAATTATACTTTTGTCAAAAATTCTACTATCTTTACGAGCTAGTAAAGCTCACTTTTTACGAAAAATAATTTTCTACCGTTTCACACAGGCCTTAAGATGCTATTTTTATTAGTTAATGGGGAAGTAAAAGTATTTTTATTTCCTAACATAACGTCGGCAGAATAAAGGGAAAAAAAATTATTTCAACTTTATGTTAGTGGATGAAGAACACGAACATGAAAAATTTTAATTCTAAATTGGTTTTTACCGAAAATTTTAAATTATTTTCCTTTGTTACTTTTTATTTGCCTTTTTTAAATAATAATAGTTAATTTCGTACCTTTTCTTTTTTGAAAAAAGAGCAAAATATTAAAAAAGAACATTAATTTTGATAGCTTATGTTAAACGTTTTTCAACTTTGTGCTTAAATATTAACTGGGAAATAAATTGATAATAAGATTTCTTATTGGTCCACACGGAACATATTAAAGAGGGAGATAGTATTTGACAATAGTCAACATAAAAATGTCTATGTGTAGATTTTGGGTACAATAAAACGCGCAAATTTAATGGCTTTTTTGAAAAAATCGCAAATAGAAAAAATAGTGACTTTTAAAAAGCGCTCAATCTAGCGCAAAAATCGCTGAATTGGCAACGCTGGTTTAACGGGCAACAACGCTAGAGATTACCACACAAATGTACCAAAAAAAAAAAATCACTCACTTTTTTTGAACGTGCCATTTCTTAACATATCAGTGTTGCCGTTTTAATTATTTTTAACCAAAATTGGTTATTTTATTTTCTAATTGTATTTTAGTTATTTTTTGTTTAAACCAAAATTTTATTTTTATAAACTACTTTTAGATTACTTTGTCAATCTGCTATATTTTTGCCAGCAATAAATGATCTTGTGATTAAAAAAATCATCATAAGTTTCATTATTTCTTGTTCCAAATTTATCTAATAACGATGAAGAAAATTACAATTAGAAAATAAATGGTATAAGCCTGGATCTTTTAAACCACCATTTTGATGAAATTAGGAACATAGATAGAAGACAAGTCAAACTTAAGAGAATAGCTTTCGATCCTACTAGGTCCAAATAGAGCATCATTTTAATTCTGATCTATTTTTCGATCATCAGGTCCCTTATATGAGAAAAGTCATTTATCAAAATTTGAAAATTCTTTACTTCCGACCCTACTAGGTCCACATAAAGCACCTTTTTAATTTCTACCCGTTTTTTCAATCTTCAATAGGGCCCTTATATGAGAAAAGTAATTTTTTCAAAATTCTACTCGTATTACTCAAAGTTTATGATCAATCTTAATATTATTTTTTCTGCTCTGAAATTCATAAGACAATAGCTCTTGAGCCTACTAAGTCCAAATAGAGTACTTTTTTAATTTTGACCCATTTTTTGAGGTATAAAATTTTGAAAAGTATTTATTTTAAAAACTGTAAAAATACCGTAAACAAGGGACCTAAAACACTTCCCTGTGGCACTCAATATCTAACAATACTTTCACTTTCCTTAATTTTAAGAAATTGTTGTTTATTTTTTAGATAGCTTCTTAGAAGCGAAAGTCCATTTCCATGAACGCCATAGTGCTGGAGCTTTTGCGCCAAGATATATAACAAAAACTTTTGTCAAATCAAAAAATGTCTGTTACAGCACTATGACCTTTATCCAAACGTTTACATATATAGTTCTGAACATTCACAAATCCTCTTCAGTACTACAGCCCTTTCGAAATCCGAACTGAAAAGCATTAAATAAGTTATTTTCCAAGTTATTGGAAAAATCTGATTTTATAATATACCTTGAAAATTTTGATCAATAATTGGTAGTAGCGATATAGGACGAAATTATTCAACATATGTCGCTTTATTTTCTTTGGGAATAGGAATAACCTTATGTGTTTTCAAAGTATCGAAATAAAATCACGTGTCAACTATAACATTAAAAATGTTTACCAGACATGAGGTAATATAGTTTGCGCAATGTAATAACACTATGCGGTAAATATATTCATAACCACAACTTCTCCCAGATAAGAGGTCTGCAACAATTGCTATAACATCTTGATATAACTTATAACTTAGATGAAAACTGTTATAATAGAGTACTGAAGTTCCCGATGTATTACACGAATCTGACGATAACTGTACTATTTGCTATTTTATGTTATCAACAGATTGCAAGAAATGACAGTTAAGTATTTCAGCTTTACTAGCATAAAAAAAGCTAATACGTATTTTTTTTATTTTTTTATCGCGAACAAAATAAAAAGTTTTTATGGTTAATGAAGTTTATTAAAAAATAATTATAATAACTGATTAAGTAAGTCCATAAAATGTGTTATTTTCGATTTGGAGGATGAGGCGCCGCAGACGAAAATTTTTGTTAAATATAAATCTTGATTATTTGTGCGAATTAATACACAAAAATACCTAAATGGATGATTCCGTAAACATAAAATTTGTAGAAGCAAATAATCAATTATTTTCTTCTTTGTTGAAATATTAAAATTTTAGCCTTTTTATGGCAATTTTAAGAATCAAAAAAGGCTAGAAAAATTTGAGGCTAAAAGCAAAATAAAAAGGCTAGATTTAGCCTTAGAAAGGCTAAACTCGCAACACTGTTTATTTATTAAGCATTTACCATGAAATAAAATTTTTTCCAAAATTTTTGCAAAACAATTATATACAATTTAATAATTTCTATAAACAAAATTTTATATTGTTTTTTTTTTTTAAAGTTTGGGAAAAAAGTCATATTCGATTCATAATATCTATGAATACAATTTTTAGATTTATATGCTTTCTTCTCTGTGTTCTAAACAAAAATATTTAATATAGCAGATCATCTAAATCCATAGTAAAGCTGCAATTGCATTACGAGTGCATTTTTAAATAAACTATTTACTTTTGTAGTTTCAAGTCTCACTTGGTCTTCATTACAGCCGTTAATCATTACAATTCCTTTACATTGTAGTTTAATTTCAGTAATTTGTCAGATTTTTCTACCATTAATATAAATTTATACATAAAAAATTGTGATTTTCAGTAAATTAGCAAAAATAATAATGAGAAAGAAAATAATAAACAAAATCTGATGACCTTTAGAGAGAAATTGTCATTTTTTCAAAAATCTTGAGGAATGAATGATATATGTATATGATACTATGAACGAACTTTCGTATCACGTATTCATAGAAACGTACATAGTTTTGAGATTTGCTTCCTTAGAGTTTTCACCCGATGTGTCACAACCCCATTCAGGTCTGTCGTAAATGCCCCCCCCCCCACATAACATGGAATATATGTGTATGAAATATGAATAATTATATTCCACCCCTCGTAGCATGTTCCCTGAGAAACAACTGGGTATACCCTATATAGTTCTGAGATCTACTCCCTTAGAGCTTTCACCCGATATGTCACAACCCCATTCAGGTCTGTTCGAAATGGCCCTTCCACAACTTGAAATATAAACCATTGAAAAATATTGATATTATATTCCACCCCTCGTAGCATGTTCCCTGAGAAACAACTGGGTATACCCTATATAGTTCTGAGATCTACTCCCTTAGAGCTTTCACCCGATATGTCACAACCCCATTCAGGTCTGTTCGAAATGGCCCTTCCACAACTTGAAATATAAACCATTGAAAAATATTGATATTATATTCCACCCCTCGTAGCATGTCTCCTGAGAAACAACTGGGTATACCCTATATAGTTCTGAGATCTACTCCCCTAGAGCTTTCATCCGATGTATCACAACCCCATTCAGGTCTGTCGTAAATGCCCCCCCCTCCACACAACATGGAATATATGTGTATGAAATATGAATACTTATATTCCACCCCTCGTAGCATGTCTCCTGAGAAATAACTGGGTATGCCCTATATAGTTTTGAAATCTACTCCCTTAGAGCTTTCATCCGATGTATCACAAACCCATTCAGGTCTGTCCAAAAAGCCCCCATTCAGGTGTGAATTTATAAGAATTTTAGCAAAGTTCCGACCCTCGAAGTATTTTCCCTAGGAAATAAGTGAATATTGTCTAAACAGTTTTGGGTTCTACTCCTCCAGACCTTTAATTTGATGTACCATAACCCCATTCAGGTATGGCCAAAATCAAAATATGGCCCCTGTTTCTTAGACTTATTGAATTTTGCCAAAATTCAGCACCTCATAGCATGTCTCCTGAGAAACAACTGGGTATACTCTGTGCAGTTTTGAGTTCTACTCCTCTATAGCTTTCACGTGATATATCACAACCCCATTCAGGTCTGTCCGAACTGGCCCGCAATGTGGCCTAAATATGGGTGTTTTTGTTGCAACACAATTTTATTCTGGAGACATATTTTTTAATATTTTTTGTTTAAAACTTTAAACAGTTATGTTTTATTTAATAAAACATTAAAATGTATTTTTATAAACGCTTTTTTCCGTAAAAAAAAGTCATATTAAATAAACTCAACTTACTTTACAGTGTTTGGAATATATTTAACAGACATGTGGGACGTATCTAACTGACGAATTTATCTTCACACCCTTAAAAGTGAATGCATTTTATAAATAGTAACAGTCTAAGTCATCAAGAACATATATTAAAAATATAATTTGACAACGTTGACAGTCTGACAAGGCATTAAAATTGGTAGTTTAATAGTTTTAATACTTTTTATATTTTTATTAAAATGGAGCTAGTACTTTAAAAGCTGCATCGTAATACTAGATAAATATACAAAAAAGTTCTATAATGTAAATTACAGTATTTTTGACTAGTGTGGGTTGGAAAAATAATACTTAAGTTTTCAATCATAAAACAATTTTAAGAACTGAATTAAGTACGATTTTGGCACTAAGTGAACAGTACAATACCGCTCCTTAATATTATTTCCTGTTTTATCGACAACCATAAACATTTGTAGTATTTTAATATGACGCTGTTTTTACATTAGTTTATTGTGTACAATGCACAGTGGGGCAGAATCGAAATTTTTTGGAAATAAATCTGTAACTTCTGATCGGCTGGTTGGATTTTCATGAAATTTGGTATAGGCGTAGCGGAGAAGTGTACAATGTTATGTTTGGAAGGGGGGGGGGCACAATAATCCCCCCAGGGGCGGAGTTAATAGATAGAGAGATTGTTAAAGTTGTATGACCTAAAAATGAAGTCCTTGAATCAGCGTACTAACAGACTAAAAATTAAACAATCCGATTGGATGGGTACTGATATAGAAATATCGGCGCGCAAAATATCAACTGGAGCACCCTGCAAGACATATGATAATTTAAGTACAAGATCTAAGAAGAAAAGACTGGCCCATAAGGATTTAGTGGAATATATTAAAGATGAAATAAATGATTTACAACCTATTCGTAATAACCACAAACCAATACACATTCGACATATCCTTTTAACTTAGTCTAACAATGATTGATGAAAAGGTTCGTAATGCCATTACGGAAACATCTTTTTGGAAATGCTCACTATGTGAAGAGACGAAATCACAATTTTCGGATATTGGTAAAGCAAGGAGTATTAATGAAGAATTTCTGTCTTTCGGAATATCTCCACTTCACGCCGAATACGGTTCATGGAGCATTTTCTGCACATAGCATATAATTTAAAGTATAGAAGTGTGCCAGAAAATTTAACAAAACCTACCAGAAACAACGAGGATTTAAAAACACTTAGAATATCCTAGAAAAGTAGAATCCAGGATGTATTCAGAGAAGAGTCGGAATTAAACATCGACAAACCTCTGCCGACTGGTGGTAGTACAAATGATGGAAACACAGCAAGAAGGTTTTTCGGAAATTTCGAAATTACATCAAAAATAACTGGTATTAATAAAGAGTTACTTGAAAGGACTAACATACTATTAATGGCAATTAATAGTAAGCATAAAATTAATTCTGCTCGATTTGGAGAATATGCAATAGAAATGTCTAAACTACTTGTTTCTCTATATCCATGAAAAGAAATGACACCAACAGTACATAAAGTATTGTGCCATTGCGAAATTATAATTGAACGAAATATTCTTCCACTTGGAGAGCTTACAGAAGAGGCTCAAGAAGCAAGAAACAGAGATTTTAAGCACGTTGAATTATTCAGCTCCAGGAAATGCTCCAGAACGTCACAAAACGAGGATATTTTTAATAGCCTATTGTTATCATCAGACCCTGTACTATCATCAATGAGAAAACGTTGGATTTATTATGAGCCTTTATCAACTCAACTTGAAGGACCTTTATTATCTTTTAGATATGTATACAGATACAACAGATTATTTTATAGAAAATAAGTAGTATAAGTTTAAAATCGTATTAGAAATAGAGTATTTATTAAGGAAGATGATAAATACCAAAAATAATAATATTTTTGTTATTTTAAATTCATTAATAGAAATATATGAATGCTTAGAAAAGGATAAAGATTTACTTAAATTTGGGAAATGTGGCAACGCTATTAAAAATAAAAAATTTTTATTAATTATTTTTATAAAAATATTTTGTGTATAGATATTATTGAAAGTATACAGAAATATTCATAATTTTCTAAGTAATTATTCACGCAAAACTAAAGGCAAAAGTTGCAAGTTTGTAAAAATATAGTCATATATACAATAAATTGGAAATATAAAAGTTTAAACGCGCATATTTCTGAAATGAGGCAAGATATTGACTTGAATCTTTTTGCAAAAGATCGGAAATTATATATGGTAAAGGATAAGCTTAATTTGGAATACATATTTTTAAAATTTCTTTCGCTATTTAGAAATAAACCAAACAAAAGGCCCAATTTGGGGTTTTTGGAGAAAATAAAAATTTTTTAATTGTAATAACATATTTGTTTATAAAGATATCTTAATGAAATTTGCAAGAAATGTGGATCATATTAATGTAAATAAAAGCGCGTTAACCAAATTTCAATCACGGGTAGGGTTTTTCTGAATTCCCAAAAAAACTAATCAAAATTCCCAAAAATGGGTTTTTTACATTTATGGCTATAGAATCCACATTTTTCCGAAGGCCCGTAGATTTTGATTTAAAACTTTTAGCAACATATTGAGGATTCTTAATTTGAGAAAAAATGGTCTAAAAAAATGGATCTGAAAGGCTCTTTTAGACTCCCTGATGAGTGAAGCGTTTTTTAGACTGAGATTCTCGGCATCCTGAAAGCCGCAGAAATAATCAGGCAGAACGTTGCGAGGGGTACCGAAGTCACTCTCTATGTGGACAGTCAGGCGGCTCTGAAGGCTTTGGGGACACATTTGGTGAAATCCAGGCTAGTTGCTGCTTGTAAGAAGACACTGAGAGAGCTGATGGAGGACTACATGGTGAGACTCTGCTGGGTGCCTGGCCACTGCAATATTTCAGGCAATGAACTGGCTGATGAACTGGCAAGGCAAGGCGCAGCAAAGAATGTCTCGGAGAGGGAAACCTATGTGAAACCACCACTAAGTTTCTTCTATGGGAAGATCAATGATTGGATCTTGGTCAGAACCAATTCGGCTTGGGAGAGTAGAGAGAACTGTAGAGTGTCGAGGGCGATATGACCAGCAGTGGACAATGCAGGCACTAGCACTCTTCTGGGCTTGAATAGGAAGAGCTTAAGAATCATGATAGGGGCCATAACGGGTCACTTTCTGATAGGGAAGATGAGGTCTAGAATGTATGGAGACGTCGACGAGACCGAGTCTATTGAGCACATTGTGTGCCATTGTCTACGATTGCAGCATCGTAGGATGAAATGGCTGGGTAGCCAATTCCTCGGCGGGCTAAGTGACGTTCGGGACGTAGAACTTGTAGACGTCATAGGCTTCGTCATGGGAATCGACTGTTTAAGGGAGAATCAGGGGTATAACCCTCGGGGGATTGGTAACATTCCCCCTATATGATTCGTTCTCATTCCTACTCTTTTCTCTTCTATTCCTACTCTCCTATTTTCTGTACTGTATTCTATATTTCACAGCTCTTTCAACGAAGGGACTCACAATGGACCGAGATCGGTCTCTGGGTGGAGATATGGTACTTTCTGGTATCACATCAACCTTCTCTATCTATCTATCTATCTATCTATCTATGGTCTAAAGTGAAAACTTTCATATAAAATGGGTCGAATTCGGGAAGGTGTGTACCATGACCAATTGAGTTATTGGGCTTGTTTTTTATCTTAAAGTCATCTCTGTGAAGTTGCCTTTCAGAAAAGTGTAAAATTATTATATGTTGCTAAAGAAAATTTTATTTTAGATAAAAAAGAGTGTAGATACTTTTTCGGCTAAAAAAAACACAAAAAGTCGTCTTTTTTGCAATTTTAAAATTCAAAATCGTTTATTTTTGGACTCGGTAAAGATATAGACTTCAAATTTTTTTATTCAATAGATAATTTTGTTCTAGATAGGAAAAAAACTAATGAAATCGGTCGGAAATACTATGATGTATATGAAAAAAACTGGACCAAGAACATACAAAATTATGGTGCTTAAAAATTCAAACGCAAATAACTTGAAAACTATAAGAGATAAATAGGACATGTAAGCATGTTTTTTATAGGTCTTATCAGGGCCTACAACAATATAAAAATATTTGAAATCGGACGAGAAACAAAAACTTGGCAAGCGATTAAAAATTTTTTATTCCAGAGGTACCTAACTTTGAGCCCCCTTAGCTCCGCCCCTGGGGGGATTATTGTGCCCCCCTTCCAAACATAACATTGTACGCTCCTCTGCTATGCCTGTACCAAATTTCATGAAAATCTAACTGGCCGATCAGAAGTTACAGATTTATTTCCAAAAAATTTCGATTCTGCCTCACTGTGCAATGCATGGGATCGGTTATCTGCCGTAAAAATTATATTGCAAACAAATACCGTGCATATATTATTAATATTCAATAACAAAAAAAAAAAAATAATAATAATAATAAAAGTTTTTAATAAAAAAGAACTAGAAACTATTGGTAAGTGTTATTAAATTATTTTAATAAATTGTATAATATGTTAACTTCATTATTTTTTCTAGTGACAACAACGCAGGATGAAATCGGTTGCTGTTCATTCTTTGATATAACATTTACCCTGTCCATGGCGAGTTGACGGCAAGACATTCTTGGCCCAGAAATGCGAACGTTACAAAAAGGCATCTTTTGCGTTTTTTTTAAAGCTATAAAGTCATTTTTTTTAGGACTGATATTCAGACTAAACAGAATTATTACAAAATAAGATAAAACATATCCCAGAAAATACATTGTGAAATTTTTAGGATAATTGGACAAGGGTAATATTTAAAACTCGAAGGTCAAAAGTGAAAATTTGGAATTTTAAGGAATACATAAGGAAAACTTATTTATTTTTATCTAGATTTCTATAAAATTTAATCGAAATATAACTGAAAGACCTTGGCTAAAAAAGGCAAATTTAACCCTCAAGTGTGCTTAAGGTTAGCATTTTTTTAAACGCACCTTTTCTTAAACATCTGTAAAGAAAATTTTATTAATTAATGTAATGGACAAATAAAAGGATAATTCCATCATTCTGACAAGTAAACATGACTTTACTCCATCAAAATTCACAGAAATCATTGCATTCAAAAAAATATGTGTTCATGATGTTTTCCTTAAACATTTAATATAAAATTTTTGATTTTGACCTTCTTATTTTGAGGGTAGTACCCCCTTTTTAAACAAAACACTCCAATTTTCTTAAAAACTTCAGAATATATTTTTTGAGATATGGTGTATCTTATTTTGTAATAATCTTGTTTAGTCTGAAAATCAGTTGAATTATAACCAAAAAACTGCAAAAAATGCCTTTTTGCCGAATTCCGCAAAATTCAAATCGCAGGTGCGGCTTAGCCATAAAAGGTATTGACCTAATTATTTTTTTAATTTTAGTTCCTATAGAGTTGTCTATAAGTCTTTTTCCAACTTTTTTGAAATTTGTTTAACAAAAATTTTAAAAGTTTGAAATTGAAGTTTTGAAACAGTCTTAAAAAAATCAAAATTCTTTAACCAAACATGGAAAAGTGTTTGAATTATCCTAGAGAAACAAAAACGTATTTTTCAGTAATTATGGTTCAAATTTTATTAAAATTTACATTTCCCAAAAATAAAAATTTGTTTGTTCATTCCTTACACAAGTGGTCTAAAACATATCAATCGTATGGGGAATTCGTAATAACTTATACATTTTTTAACCGATTTTTTTCCTTTGATGTCTTATTTGATAGATAATTATGTGTAGATTATGATTTTTTAAAATTTTGTCACAAAACAAAGTAACTAATACTTAAAGTTTTCTAAAAACTGTAAAAAAGCAATATTTTCCCCATGTAAACGCACCATACAAATATAGCGCTCAAACTTGTTTTAACGAATTTAGATTTGTAAATTACTAAAGATATGAAAGCTGTTAAAAATTTTGGGAAAAAGTTACTAAAAAAGTTTACCTGAATTTCTTCAATATTCATGTAAACTAATTCACGATACCAAGAAATCTTGTTAATTATAATTTTTGCTAAAATTTGCATTAAAGTTACGTCTTTTTGGTATCAGAAAATCGGCATCCAAAAAAACGTGATATAACTTAAAAATATTCAAAACTGGCAAAAATATTCTTCATCATTATATTGGGGATTTAAGAACACAAAAAATTTGTAGGACAATGAATTTTGATTTCAGAAAGTGTTATGCTCCCTCTGTAAAGTTATGACCAACCACAAAATATTTTAATGGGTCTTGTACAGCCTCCCAGCAAAAAATAAAAATGAAAAACATTTGAATTTTATTCTTCAATTTCCATAATCCATGGAGAAAAACATAAGCAAATAAACAGACCAAAAATAGCTAACGTGGACTATTAATTTATCCTTTGCTGTTGTCTTATATTGGTAGAAATTAAAAAAGTTAATGGTTTTTATAAGTCAAAAGAACGTAAGACTGCGCACGAAAAAAATCCGTACATACTTTAAGGCTTACAACTTTTATTATACGTGAAAAAATAGTACAATTAGCTTGTTTACATTTTCCATTATTCTCTGTAACTGCATATGTGCTAAATTTTGTTGTAATAGTATAATTAGTTTTTCTTAAAATTAAAATTTAACGAAAGTCGTCCAAACACATAATTTAAATTTAATATCGACATATGTAGAAGATATAAAACAATTGCTATGAACGCAGGTGAGTCGGGAAGTTTCTTGAATCATAAAAAATAATGAAAGTTCACATCCACCCAAAAGAATCATGTTAGCCGCAGAAATAGCTTATTTCAGAGTGTAGGTAAGGTTAGATGGGCAGCTCTGAATATATAAAGTAGGCATCCCACTTGGGTCCTATTGGTCAAATTGTGTTACCTTGGTGAATTAAGTGAATCCGTTTCACATGTCCAAAAATGGGTTCGAATTGAACAAACTGACGCACGAATAAAAAAACTGATCCGTCTGACATCAATTGCAGAGAGATCAGATATGTGGATTCCCAAATTCTGTAGTACTAATATTCGCAAGAACAGGACAGTGACAAAGAAAATGTTCCACTATTTTATCCTCCTCCTTGTTAAAGCAACTTCTGCAATAGTCATTAAAAGGGCTAAAAGTGTTTGCAGCTGACGCCTTGGCAATCCTAAAATGAAACTCGATCGTTTTGATCGTACTGGGGCCATATCTGTCTCGAGGTAGAACATGCGGACTCGAAACTGAGAAGCCTCTGTCCAGAAAGGGTTTGGAAATACAGTTATTAATATTGTCAGTGATATCACCCGAAATTTCCAAAAGGTCACGTGGCCTTAGATCCTACCGTTTCATGCATATGTGGTACTGAGCCCAGTGGCCGACATGATGGCGTTTTTGTTTGGCCATTAGATCCACTGGCATCCAGTTTATCAGAACAAATAATGCCTTGGATGGCATTGTAAATTGTTACAGAATTATTTCTTTGGTAAGATAATTTTATCATCTTACAAAACCAAAAAAAGATTCTGATAAACTACTTCATTTGCTACCAAGAAAACATCAAAATCTTCTTAATCATAATTTTTCCTAAAATTTGTATTGATGTTACGTCTTTTTGAAATCAAAAATCTGTATCAGAAAAAAAGTAACCTTTGTAAAATATTCAAAACAAATAAAAATGTTCTTTAGAAACCCGAAAATTTTGTTTGTAGGACAATTAATTTTGGTTTTAGAAGGGTTTTTGCTCCCTCTGTAAAGTTACAAAAGGTGATGTTACGTTGCTTTGTATTTTCGGTGCCGATATATTTACCTATAGTTATTTTTGTAAAACTTTCAATGAATTATTAAAAATTAACACCCAAAAAAAAGAAGGCAAAAAAATAATATATATATATATATATATATATATATATATATATATATATATATATATATATATATATATTTTTGGTGTTAATTATTTTAGTATTATTTATTATTTCCTCTCCGAATTTAATAATATTTGGTTAATCATTATCCTCGTCGAAGCTAACACTGACACAAAACTTCAGATAATTTTAATTGAAAACGTAAAATACTTAAAAAAATTTACAAAGTTGTCTACACCTTCTGGATCACTTTTTCCATACAAAATGCTACGTTGACTTTGTAGCAAGTCAACATGGTAAGTAGTAAAGCAGACAGTTCATGTGAAGGAGCTACGTTAGTAACCAAAAATTATGAATCCTATTCCCAGGTGTTGAGAGAATGTGTCAGCGAAAAAAATTAAAACGAAATTTTATAATTTTGTTTACAATTTTGTTGGAGTTGTAGATTAAAGTGCATGTATGTCCATGCCTTAATTTGAAAAGTTTTTAGTATATAAAAGCGAATAGTATTTTTTACACACAAAAATATTTTTATTAAACTGAAAAACAACGAATTTGTTTGGAATAATTTTTATTAACTTCATATAAAGCGTTTAAATTTTCATATGTAAGTATATACTTATATTGTGTTTTAAAATTAAGTTGGGAAATTAACTTGAGAATTGTTATTCTTCATATGCATAAAATAGCCTTGTGTAAGGTTTTAGACTTAAATGATGAAATACATTCTTTGGTTTTGTTAGACATGGTTATAGTTAATTACAATTAGTAGTATTTTGCGTATGTTCTAGGCCATTTTTCTGTGAGGTTACTTCCAAGTCGAGTCGTAAATTAAAATTTTAAATTTTACCAAAATGGTTGTAGACTTTGCTAAACTTAGCTAATTCCAACACACGAACCGAAGTTAACCGAGTCGTAAATCAAAAACAAAAATTCTTTTTTTTTCTGTGCGTTTACTTCCCCAGCCGAAGCAGCGAGACCAAACATTGTTTTTGTTTTTATGAAATTGAAAACCAATGAATTTATTTTTGTAATGTTTTCTTTTATATGTTTTATGTTTTTATTTATTTTTGTATAATGATATGTATGTAGTTATGTTAAAGTATATAGAAACAATTTAATAGGAAGAAAAAAAATTTTTGTTTTAATTTTCTTGTATTTTTAATTGTGATGAAATTAAAAACTGATGACTTGTATATGTACTGTTTGAGTATTTTTGGTTTATTCATCTATATTTATATGGTTATTTTTGTTTTTGTAAAGCGGCAAAATAAACTTTAGAATTGTTTTTTGTTTAAATGGAAAGGTTTTTAAAATATTTGATTTTTTTTTGGTATGGTCATGATAAATTTGTTCTTAATGTTATATTAGCAAATTGAGACGGAGAATTGGAGAAATGTATATTGTTATGTTTTAAAAATGAGAGTAAATATTCAGTGAAATATTTTTATATATTTTAGGAAGTTGAAAACCAACAAACAACTTTAAATATAACAATTGAGTTTTTTTATTGGTATGTATGTGTGTATGTATGTATGTATATTTGTGTTTTATGTTCTAATATTAAGTAGGAAAATGTGTAAGGTTTTTGACTTTTAGTAATGAAATATTTTGAAATATTTTAAACGATATTTGCTATTTTTCTTTTTAGTTTTCTTGTAGTTGAATTTTTATATTTAGTATGTTAACTTACATACAGAGACCTGCGCCGAGGAATTTTATCGGCGGCGACGGCTTGTGTTAAACAGACTCGGCGGCGGCTTAAAATCGGCTGTCAGCCGGCTGATAATAATGAGCGATTAATGCTCATTAAAATTTATTAGCAACTGTTAATATTATTTTGTAACAATATTTGCATCAAAAATAATCAATTATAAGTCATTAAAAATACTTGACTGATTTATAATTATTTGAAGTTCAAAATGATGCAAATATTTTTCTTTCATATTTAAATATAACATAAATGGCAAATACTGTATTAAAATAATAAAAAAGTTTCATTTTTAACATATTTTTACAAAAAGAATTTAAAAACGGCGGCTGCTTTTAAGCAGAGTTAAGCCTAAAATTTTACGGCGGCGGCGGCTTCCAAATTTTTTTCGGCGGCTCGGCTTAGCCGAATTTCAGCCGCTCGGCGCAGGTCTCTGCTTACATATTTGTTAAAAATTTCATATCAATACTTGTCTGAATAGAAAGTATATTTCATTCTCATGTCAATCAAAAAAATAGTTGTTTTTTTTTCTTAATTTTTATCGAAAAAATTGTACAAAATTTCTTTACAGTATAAATGAATGAGGTTAAAGGGGCATTTTCTTTCGATAAACGGTTATAGTCTACGAATTTATGAACGCTCGCAAAAACATATGTAAGAAAAAATTGATATAAATATCCCTTGGCACTAGGCTTTGATATTTTAAGTTTGGGAAGAAGAATTTTCAAAAAATTACTATTTTATATTAAATTAATTTAAAATATTTCGATTTTTATGTAATTAACATTATTAAATAATCTGGTAGCATTGAGAACACCTTTTTATGTATTTTTCAACTATATGCATATACATATATATATATATATATATATATATATATATATATATATATATATATATATATATATATATATAATATAATTATGTCGCTAATTATAATTATGTTTAAATATAAATTCTCGTGCGATATTTTCGTAAATTAAAAGTACTTTTGTTGTAATAAAATATGTATAATATTTCTACATGTTTATTTATGTCTTATTTTTAAATAATTATTTAAATAAATATAAATAAATTGTTTTTTTTTTTATATTAAAACTGACACGCAGTTTAAACCGGTGGACACTTATACAATTTTAGAATATTATACCCAGCAGCGAAACAACTTAAGATGTTGATAATAACCTTTTCATTCATAATTTCGCAATTTAATTTTAATGGCAAAATAATAGAATAACATTTATTAACATTTTTTTTCATAAATATTTTTTGTTGAAAAATATGTTGACGTTTAATAAAGAGTTGTATATTATGGTAACAGAAATATTTTTCGTGACACTGGCTAGATGGAGATTTATCGCTTTTTTAACAATTTTTAGTTCAAAAAATGGCTTGTTGATGATTTTGAAGGTTTTTTTCTCAAAATTTTACGAATTTTGATTAAATTTATCTAGCAACTATGTCTCGTGAACATAAAACATTGCTTAAAGACTTTTTAAAATAATGAACTTTCAACTAATAATGATAATTTAATAAAGAAAAAAATAGTATATATTACTAAACTTGCTGTAAAACTTTAGACGATTTTTTAATTTCTTTAAAGAGTTTGTGTTCTACAAGATTAAGAAAATATTAAGTTTTAACAATTTTTTTACAACATTTTATTAAAAGCTATTTTTATTTTTTCTGTATAAATATGATGAAATGTATATGTCTTCAATATTTCAGATTATATCTTAGAATTTATATTCAAGGCTATAAGAATCTATATAATATTATATTTCGACACGACAGCATATTTATAAAAAAATGCCTTCAATTTCCTCTTCTGAATAAAAAAGTACTAGGAATGTTAAGAGACAATGGTAAAATAATAAAGGAATTTATTAGCTTAAGAGCTGAAATATATTCGGTTAAGATTAACAGGTATGAAAAAAATTTAAAGAAATAAAGGGTAAATTATAGGTAATGCGTAAAAAATTTAGAAAATAAGTAACTTTAGAAAATGTTTAATAGAAAAATAATTATAATTATTTGAATTCATATAATTTTTGTCGAAAAAATTAAAAAAATAATAAAAAAATATATTTTTTTGACAAAATTTTAATAATAATAATAACAATAATAATAATAATAATAATAATAATAATAATAATAATAATAATAATAATAATAATAATAATAATAATTTTAATAATAACAGTTTTTTTAACAATATCTAAGAGCTAGAATTATCTATGTGGGTGAACCCATTTAGGCAGTTAATTTTCCTTACTTCTTGGGTGACCTTTGACAAACAAATGATTGCGTACCATACACAACTAACAGCACTTTGATACTACAAACGTACACTACCATAGCGTCCAGTTTTCTCAAGAAACAAGCTACCGTTTGAATTCAAATGTTTCGACAGGGTGCAAATTTTATAAGACTAAGTAAACTTTGAAGGAGTAATACTGTTGACTGAAGTTTTGTTTCGGAATCATATTCGCAGATCCCGATTTCGTTATATGTATCAATCTCATAAATGACGTTCCCATGATGGACTAAAAAATCCTCTTTTTGACCCAAATTTATGGGAAAATTGATATTGATGTTTTTGTAAACAAAACTATATTAGATGATAAATTTTTTATTTCTTAAATGTTTCTTTTTTATTATTTTAGACATAAAAAATCCCGGCGAAAGAAAAGATCATATGTAAATGGTCACCACAGCACTGGTTTTTACAATAACGTTGTACTTGATAAAATGATGTGCAGAGCAAGATATCAACAAAGTCCTGTGGAAGTATATGCCAAGTTTGTAGCTATTGATCAGGTAACGAATATTAAATTATATTAATTTAAAAATATTGAGGTGTTTAAATAATAGGTTGAAAAATCAGGTTAATCGAAAATTTTAACGAACAATATTAGTTACCATAACTATATTTGGTCTGTGATTTTTTTTGGTCTGTGATTTTTTAACATTTTTATCTATTGTCCCTATATTTTTAAGTTCCTATTTAAGATTTTAAGTTCCTATTGGCATTTTATTCATTGCACCATTATAATAGACATATAATTGGCAAATTTTTCATAGAAAATAATTATATGTGCAAATTGTTTTTTTACTTAATGGACAGTTATAAAGTTCACAGTTTGTACTGTTTAACCAATTAAAGTTAGAATTGCAATTAATTGGAGAGTAGTTAATACGTGTAGATCTTATTTATTTTATAGTCAAACTTATAGCCAAAAATGTGTACAGAACTTTCCGAAGAAGTGCTGGAATAATTAATGTATGACTGATTATTTATGAAAAACTCTTCAAAATAGTATTTGCAGAAAAGGCATATTCCTGAAAAAAATCCTGAAAAATAACTATGTTTCTAAGAGCGATAAGTCATAATCAACTGCTTATTAGCGGGATTTAGTGTCATATTTAGAACTTTTCGACCAAAAATAACGTGAATTACAGAAAAATAATGGGGAAATTGTGAATTTTTAATAACTGGTCGCGTGTAACAAATAATTAAAGAGGTTTTAGATCAAAATTTACTCAAGGGTGGCAAAGAATTAACTTATACAGTGGTAGAAAAATTTACACTCGGCACATTATGATTAATATTCCATTTTTTTTGTTAAAAACTTCAACAAGACCATGAAATCATGTGCATGAGAGATGAAAAATGTCATATTTAAATGTTTAAAGTGTTCATCATAAACATTACTATTTGACTTATAAATTTTAAGGAAATTGGACGAATTTATGCCACGACGGGTGTATATGGTAACGCTACATTAGTGCAACAGAATTCCTTAATAACAATCATGAATATTGAAAATTAGCGTTATATAAATGAATAATGTTTATAAAATTCTTGCCGTGCATTTATAATTATTTTCTATGAAAACTTTAAAAATGAATTAACTTTTGCTATAAAGTATACATTAAAAAATTTTTATCGGACTTAAAGCTCCAATAAACATAAAAACTATAAAAAAGATTTGGATTTGAAATGCGAAAAAAATTAACTTTATAGGTACCTACGTATAATTACTTGACGTAGGTATTTGGCACAAAAATATTCATATCTGAACTAAGTTTTGATACTAATTTGTTTTCGAAGTCATTTTTTTTTTATCATTTGTTTCATCAAAATTTTGACTTTAGCCCATATGTTCTAAAATCTAAAAGCGTTGCACGGGTTTAAACACATATTTAAAAAGCATGGAAACAAAAAATGAAGTGGATGTTAGGACTTCTGTCTATCATTATTAAGTAGATATTACTACTTCTATCTATCATTATTATATTTACCGGAAAATTTTAGTAGTTGTCCCTTAGAATCAAGTCCTAATCGCATATTGGAGAGCCACTACATTAAATGCACTCACAATTCCTAAATATTTTTATATCAAATTACATAGTTTGAAGAGAATAGAGAGGATATGTGTAAGAGGAGTGGTAGTCACCTACATCGAAATGTTAATCATCGCATACTATTACACTGAGGGTCATGAACTCTTTTAAATCCACTGAGATACCGGTGCCTATAAAGTCTACCTTTATTGTTCGTCTGATAAAAGATGCTTACAAACGATTTTAAGTACATCAAAATTGTTTGTAAGAACATTAAAAATATTGAAATTTAAGTATATATGGACTGAACTTAAAGTTTTGAGATAAAATATGTTTAAGAGAATCTGGACTGGCGTCTATTAGAAAATTAGACTTTGCTTCTTCTTTGAGCTGATTTTCATAAATATATCATTCGGGAAAGTATAAAATATTTATATTTTCTTAGAGTAATCTTTATTAGTATTTTGGGCAAAATAAGCCCATTTTTCATTTCATTTTTGGATTTGGGAATTTAAATATTTAAATATTTTAAATATTTTAATGATTTAAATATTTTAATAGAATTAAAGAACAAATTTGGACGAAATTGGATGAACAATGCGTCCAATATGTATATTGGATCAAGGTTTTGTGGAATTACGAAATTTTAATTTTCAGATAGAACACGTAACCAAATTGACAGACCTCAATAATGTCTTTTGCATACAAATCTTTAAAATCGGATAAGACACAGAAAATAAGGAAACGTTTTAAAAACTTACATGCGAAAGGTGCAGTGCTTTAAGACTCCTGAGGGGTCTGTTGAAGTAATTTAGCAAACAAACTCTGCTACGATTGTGTGAATTTTTATCTTGATAATACCGGTTGATTAAAAATTACATATTTATTCCAAAAAATTTTTGATTGATGTCAGTTGTTTCAACTTTTTGGTATGATATAAAACGAAATAGGGCAAATATAGTATGCAGTTGTGAACCAAATAAAACCTTGTACACAAGGTACTTCCCTTTTTATGTCAGTATATTACTGTAGCGCTTTAATCTTTTAAGTTGAAACCAAATGCAGTTAAAAGGCAAATTAGTTAGATTTCCATAAATAATATTAGTTTTATTCAACAAATTCATTTTAATGCTAAAATTTAAGATTTTTCAAAGCCAAAAAAACTTGTACAGTTGCTCTAGTAATACATTAATCGCAGTACTCTAAGAAGCTATGTTGAATTTATGAACTATCAGTTAGGTTTTTTGAATTTAGGGGGTTTATGTTAACATAAGTTCTGAATTTAAAATAAGATCTATAATAAGAATGGTGAAAAAGTGTCGGCCCAGAATAACAGCGCAGCGACACGAATTTTTTTCTCCAAAAAATTTTGACTCAGAATAACAGAGCACAGTACGGCGCACTAATTCAGTAATATCCAATTTTAAGAGATGAATTAAATTATGCGCCAAATTAATGTAAGTAAATATAGTAAATGTGGGTCCTCGGTGCGAGGGGTGTGAGTTCTTAGGTACGGGGGGTGATGGTATTTATGTTAGATTTACCAGCCCTGATGTTTATAGTTTTGATAAAAAGTGTGAATACAAAACCGCTAAAGTGTAATTTTTGTGGTTTTAGTTAAAGTTTTAATAAAATTAATAATTTTATTAAAACCGAAAAAGTGTACTTTTTTTGTGGTTTTAATAAAATCATTAATTGCAAATTGTGTGAGAAAAAATAGAATGTGTAAATAAAGAGTTCTGCTGCGCTTTTTGATTAAATACATTTTTTCTTTTAGGGGGGCGCGGGCATTGAGACTCGAGTTTATAGCCCTAAGGTTGTGGTTTGTTGTGGGTGTAGAGTCACATACACACACACACACATTCTACACCCAGGAGTGTGTGTGTGATGTTTGTCGTCCATCACTGCATCGCTGCTGATATTATTTAATTTGTGATTTGTGTGTGTAGAGAGTTTTCCATCTTTGGGGTGTGTAAAGGATTAGTTAATATGCAATAAAATTGGGTAAATTGTTCCTAACGTTCTAATGTTTAACTATAATAAAATAGTTGTATGTTTGGTAAGAGTTATAGAAAAAATAAATTTTTATATTTAGAATTTTTATTTTTTTCTGTGGTTCTATAGAAAACTATTTTATTGAAAATAAGAAACAAAGCTTTGTTCGTTGATAATAATTTATAAATGAAACAATTGTTTTTTATTTAAAAATATTAAATTTTAAAATTTTATTTAATATAGTTTTTTATATTTTGTTAAAGGTACAGTTTATACAGTTTTTTAAATTATAGAAATTTATATATTACCTAGCCCCATCTTCTGCTTCTCTTCTTGAGATTTCATAACCATAACAATTACAAGTTTCCGGTCCAGCTCTAGTATTCTCATCAGCCCAAACGCAATCTATTAAATGTTTACCATTTTTGCTTAATATTCTTGATAATTTTCTTATTTGTTCTAGATGTTCTAGTTTCGATTGAATATTTAAAAGTTTTATTTTATGTTCCTCCGAAATTATATTGTAAAATGTTTTCAAAAAGTTGTATATTTCTTTCAGAATCACATGTGCGTGTGTGTATGTGTGTTTTATTACTGTATACTCATATGTAATGTTTGTCAATAATCTTTTATGTTGATTGTTCTGATATTTACATCACTTTGAGATCACTTGTGATAGTGGACTTGTTTCGTACTTTTCACCTGTTCTTCTGCCATTAAAATATTCTACATCTCTTAGAAAATTAGTATTATATTCAAAACAGTAAATGTTAAATTTAGGATAATGATAGTTACTATAATAACTACATCGAAGTCTTATTTCACAATTATCATATTTTAAATTGCAATGACGAAAGAATACTATAGTACTTTCAATATTACCACCAATATTAATTTCTTTTTCGATTAGATCCTTTCTGAAAGCTTCAATTGCATCGTTTATGGTAAATGTTTGTTCACTATTGTCATTGTTTCTTGTTCCTCTTATATGATTCCTTAATAGTATAGTTGTTGTTGTTGATGTTGTGGTTTCTGGTGAATGAGTTTCCAATTGAATTGATAAATGTACTCGTACATTGAATGTATTATTTAGTTGTGTTAATTTAAAATTTATATGTTTACTTATATCACCATTAATTACAGAAGATGAATAATTTGGTTGTTGATTACTTATATGTAAAATAAGAATTAAATAAAATATTAATGATAGCATTCTTCCTTTTCCTCCAACAATCATTATCATACTAAACTTTATATTCTTATTCAATTGTCATTTTATATGTTTGTGTATAGTTTTTCAAATGAATTATTTTAATATCTTGTAATTTAGGTGCTGAATCTGGTACGCGAACTTTTTCAATTTCTCCATTACTTAAAATTCTCTCCTGTTCAAATTCACGATTTTCAAAACAAATTATTTTTAATTTTTGTTTTCATTAATTAAGATTTCTTATAATTAAGATTGAAATGTCGATAAAATGGGTGATCAGAGTCTAGTATACCACCAATATTTAGTTCTTGTTTTATTAAATCTTTACGAGAGGCTTCTATTGCATCATCTATTGTAAAATAGTTTAATAACGGATTATCTGTAGTAATTAATGGAGTAGGTGTAGTTGTTTTTGTTGTTGTTGTAGTTGTTTGATTTTTATTCTCCTCATCATTTAACTCTTGACAATCGTTATCATCATCTTTTAAATAATCATTATCCCTTGTTTTTAATGGTTTACTTTCCTTTAACATTAGAAAATATATATTAATTTTTAAAATTTTATGGTTAGGAAGTGTAAAATTAAATTCTATACTTTTTGAATTCGATTCTATTTCCGAAGTAGTAGTAAGAATTTGAGTTGTATCATTATCTTTAATTGGTAATGTATTAACAATTAGTGTATTCAATGCAAAATAACTCACAATCAAAAACGAAATTGTAGTAAATTCCATTATAAACTTTTATTAGATGTTCACTTCACCGCATTCAAATAGAATATAATGAAAATGAATAATAGCAAGTCCGTTTTATAATTTCTTTTTATCTTCTAATTTCAAAATGTTGCGAAATTAAATTTATTTCACAATATTGTGAAATTTTAATTAATAACTTACCATTACTAAGGAATACAAGATAAATAAAAAAATCAAAATATTTTATTCAAAGAAAAAAAGTAAATATATTTTATTTTTTTGTTTTTACAATAGTTTTTTTTATTTCATTTATAAGAGGAATATACTCAAACATTTTATCATGTATAATTAAACAATATGCAGATGTATTAGCTGGTATATTCTTTAGGGTTTTCAACTCAATTCGAATATAAATTGGTCCGGTTTTAACTGATTCATTTTGATGTGTTACATACAGAACGATTAAAGGTGAAATAAAAAAAATAATTGTTTTGTTGAAACTTAAAATACATATCGTATAATAGTGCAAAACGATTTCTATCGAATTTAAGATTTAGATCATAATATGGATAAGTATCAGAATTTAGATGACCTTTTATATCGGTTAAGTCACAGTGAATAAACTTGTTGTTACTATTACGAAAGGCAATAAGAAGAAAACGAGGTCTCGTTTTCGCTAGCTAGTTTAACATTTCACAAAACAGTTGTACTTGTTGGAAGTGTAGGATAATAGTACATATCCCAACTTCTAAATGATATATTTAATGGTTGTTGACTGTTGATTGTTTTAAACATTTGCAACTTGTATGCATCAGCAAGTTGAACATGTGGCACCTTCCATGTAATATTTAAAATAGATAACTTAATTTTTTCACCACCAAAATTTGATTTGAAAACTTGTTTATCATCTTTTGAATGTAAAAGAATCAATTCATGTTTAAAATTGACTATTAATTTATTAAAGTCCTCTGCAAATGCAAGTAGTAGTTTCAATGGTAGACAATAATTGAACTAGCCGCTTACAAGTGTTAGATCATCAATATTAGAGGGTGCCCAGCCTGCATTTAAGAGATTCTCACTTTCAGATTTATTCAGTAAGACATAGTTTTTTATTTCACTTGCAATTTCCAAATGACGTGTACGATCAATTTCTACCCCATTAAGTTCATATCGAATTTCATCGAAAAGATGCGCTATACAATTATATAAGAATCCACAGTGGGGCAGAATCGAAATTTTTTGGTAATAAATCTGTAACTTCTGATCGGCTGGCTGGATTTTCATCAAATTTGGTATAGGCGTAGCAGAGGAGTGTACAATGAAAGGGGGGTACAACAAACCCCTCAGGGGCGGAGCTCAAGTAAGTTAGGTACCTCTGACATAAAAAATTTTTAATCACTTGCCAAATTTTTATTTCTCGTCCGATTTCAAATATTTTTATACATTGTTGTAGGCCCTGATAAGACCAATAAAAGACATGTTTTCATATTCTATTTATCTCTTATAGTTTTCGACTTATTTGCGTTTGAATTTTTAAGCACCATAATTTTGCATGTTCTTGGTCCAGTTTTTTTCATATATATCCTAGCATTTCCGACCGATTTTATTAGTTTTTTTTCTTAACTAGTTAAAGAACAAAATTATCTATTGAATAAAAAAATTTGAAGTCGATATCTTTACCGAGTCCAAAAATAAACGATTTTGAATTTGAAAATTGCAAAAAGATGACTTTTTGTGTTTTTTAGCCGAAAAAGTATCTACACTCTTTTTTATCTAAAATAAAATTTTCTTTACCAACATATAATAATTTTGCACTCTTCTGAAAGTAACTTCACAGAGATGACTTTAAGATAAAAAACAAGCCCAATAACTCAATTGGTCATGGTACACACCCTCTCGAATTCGACCCATTTTAGGTGAAACTTTTGATTTTATACCATATTTTCTCAAATCCCAAAGCAGAATCGACAAGCGGAATATATTTTAAGAATCTTCAATATGTTGTTAAAAGTTTTAAATTAAAATCTACGGGACTTCGGAAAAATGTGGATTATATAGCCAAAAATGTAAAAAATCCCATTTGAATTTTGATTAGTTTTTTTTGGGAATTCAGGAAAATCCTACCCCTGATTGAAATTTTTTTAACGCGCTTTTATTTATATTAAGAAGATCCACTTTTCCTGCAAATTTCATTAAGAGATCTTTATAAACAAATATGTTATTACAATTAAAAAATTTGTATTTTCTCCAAAAACCCCAAATTGGGCCTTTTGTTTGGTTTATTTCTAAATAGCGAAAGAAATTTTAAAAATATTCCAAATTAAGCTTATCCTTTAGCACATATAATTTCCCATCTTTTGCAAAAAGATTCAAGTCAATATCATGCCTCATTTCGGAAATATGCGCGTTTAAACTTTTATATTTCCAATTTATTGTATATATGACTATATTTTTACAAACTTGCAACATTTGCCTTTAACTTTGCGTGAATACTTACTTAGAAAATTATGAATATTTCTGTATACTTTTAAAAATATCTATACACAAAATATTTTTATAAAACTAATTAATAAATATTTTTTATTTTTAATAGGTTTGCCACATTTCCCAAATTTAAGTAAATCTTTATCCTTTTCTAAGCATTCATATATTTCTATTAATGAATTTAAGATAACAAAACAAACAAAAAATATCTATTTTAATCAATATTATTATTTTTGGTATTTATCATCTTCCTTAATAAATATTCTATTTCTAATACGATTTTTTATTACTTATTTACATTAAATTTATGTAGACAATTTTTTTAATATTTTAAACTTATACTACTTATTTTCTATAAAATAATCTGTTGTATCTGTATACATATCTAAAAGATAATAAAGGTCCTTCAAGTCTTCAGTATTTTGAGTTGATAAAGGCTCATAATAAATCCAACGTTTTCTCATTGATGATAGTACAGGGTCTGATGATAACAATTTTGGAGTTCTGGAGCATTTCCTGGAACTGAATAATTGAACATGCTTAAAATCTCTGTTTCTTGCTTCTTAAGCCTTTTCTGTAAGCTCTCCAAGTGGAAGAATATTTCGTTCAATTATAATTTCGCCATGGCACAATACTTTATGTACTCTTGGTATCATTTCTTTCCATGGATATAGAGAAACAAGTAGTTTAGATATTTCTGTTGCATATTCTCCAAATCGAGCAGAGTTAATTTTGTGCTTGCTATTAATTGCCATTAATAGTATGTTAGTCTTTTCAAGTAAATCGTTATTAATACCAGTTATTTTTGATGTAGCTTTGAAATTTCCGAAAAACCTTCTTGCTGATGTTTCCGTAATGGCATTACTAACCTTTCCATCAATCATTGTTAGACTAAGTTGAAAGGATATGTCGAATGTGTATTGGTTTACGGCTATTGAAAGAGGTTATAAATCATTTATTTCATCTTTAATATATTCCACTAAATCCTTTGTTGTTGTTTTCGACTCCCTTGTGTTTTGATCCTGGAGTGGTGTTAAGCCATATATCTTCAAATGAGTTTTTACACTTTGATGAAGATTGCTTAGGGAATAAGATCTCATTCCTAATGGCACCAAAGATGCTATAAATACGCTTTTATAATCCGCCATTTTCTTACTTCCACTAGCATGCTTGTATTCAGGAAGTGCTGATAGTCCGTCACATCGCCACTTACAGATTAATACAACGTCGCTGTTATTTACTTTTTCCAACTGATCTGCAGAAAAATATGCAACTATCCTGGTAGCTGTATTCTCAAGCAAAGAAGATAGCTCTACACATGCTCCCTTTTCGGTAACCGAAATAGATGGTAAAATAGTTTGCTTTTTTTCTTGAATATCCTTGTATGATGATAGAATTGAATGCCGCTGTTCAAGCAGAGATTTTCTTAAAATTTGATATTTATTTCGGCTGAGGTCCAGTTCAAGCATTAAAGCAATTGCTTCTTCCTCTGTAAAATTGGATTGTGTTGTTGGAGTAGGTACACTTTCGGCAATCCGTTTAAGACGTTTTGGAGATGCAGTTGGCAGTATTTCAGCAATATTAATTGCACTCGTAGGATGCTTCTCCTTTTTTAACATTTCTTTGAATGTATCAGAAACTTCTTCATTCGAAATTATAGACCAGTTATAGGCTTTGCAGGGTGCTCCAGTTGATATTTTGCACGCCGATATTTCTATATCAGTATCCATCCAATCGGAATGTTTAATTTTTAATCTGTTAGTACGCTGATTCAATGACTTCTTTTTTACGTCATACAACTTTAAAAAGCTCTCTATCTGAGATTTACCAATGACGTCGACTTTTGCATGATATGTAGTTTTTATGAATTCCACTATAGCTTCTAAACGATTGAGATCATTTTTAGATAAACTCCACAGAACACAACACAATTGTTAATGTTTCAATGTAATCACCATGGTAATCAACTTCGTTATGATGTTGATAAGGATTAGCTGTGCATTTATATATATCTATTAGATATATCGCACAGGTATATATATTTGCAGGTATTCTGTGAATTTTAATTAGGTAAAATATCTGAAAGAGTCAATTTGGAAGAGTACTTATACCGAATTCATTGATATTATATGTTGCTGCTACGTATCACCGGAAAGGATATTACCTGTGCATTGTCACTAGTTCAAAAAAATATAGATTTTGAACCATCAGTAATAGATAAATGCTGCAGCTAGGTATCACCGGAAAGGATACCTGTACATTGCCACTAGATCATAAATATATCAATTTTTAACCATCACCAATAGATAAATACATTTGTTAAATTTAGGTAAACACCATAAATATAAACTAATAAAAAACTTATTGATTAAGTTAAAATAGACATGTTTTGTTTGTTTTGTTATTTCAAATTCATTCATAGAAATATATGAATGTTTAGAAAAGGATAAAGATTTACTTAATTTGGGAAATGTGGCAACCCAATTAAAACTCAAAGATATTTATTAATTATTTTTATAAAAATAGTTTGTGTATAGATATTATTAAAAGTATACAGAAATATTCATAATTTTCTAAGTCATTATTCACGCAAAAAATACAAATTTTTTAATTCTAATAACATATTTGTTTATAAAGATATTTTAATGAAATTTTCAGGAAATATGGATCTTATTAATATAAATAAAAGCGCGTTAACCAAATTTCAATCAGGGGTATGGTTTTCCTGAATTCTCAAAAAGCTAATGAAAATTCCCAAAAATGGGATTTTTTATATTTTTGGCTATAGAATCCACATTTTGCCGAAGTCCCATAGATTTTGATTTAAAACTTTTAACAACATATTGAAGATTCTTAAAATATATTCCGCTTGTCGATTCGTGGGATTTGAGAAAATATGGTCTAAAATCAAAACTCATAGAAAATGGGTCGAATTGGGGAGGGTATGTACCATGACCAATTGAGTTATTGGGCTTGTTTTTTATCTTAAAGTCATCTCTGTGAAGTTAGCTTTCATAAAAGTGCAAAGTTATTATATGTTGGTAAAGAATATTTTATTTTAGATAAAAAAGAGTGTAGATACTTTTTCGGCTAAAAAACACAAAAAGTCGTCTTTTTTGCAATTTTCAAATTCAAAATCGTTTATTTTTGGACTCGGTAAAGATATCGACTTCACATTTTTTTTATTCAATGAATAATTGTTTTCTGTATCGACATTTGGAATTGAATGATTTGTATCGAAACTTATTAATCCACAAACGTAATTTTCATAGAGTTGAATGGGTGGGAAATAGTTAGCAATTAACGATGAACTATCTCCGTTTAATATTAATGTAATTGACATCTTAACTGTTGATTCATTATTAAATAGTTTTGAGAATTTATTAATGTATCTTATAAGGATGTGTTGCTAATCTATGAGTTATGTTCTGATGAAAATCTTAACCATTTAACATATGACATGTTTCCTCTCTTCCTTATAACTTTTTCAACTAAATACGTTTCAGGATACTTAGTTTTTATTAACTGATACTCATAAAAACCACCTTTAATTTCATGTCCTTGATAATCTTGTAATATATATGAATTGGGGTTTGTGTTTCTCACAATCTTAACTTTAAAGATCTCTGTAGTCCAATTCGGTGTATACCCCTTTTCAAATATATGTTTATATTTACTTATTCGTACATTATCACCAACTTTAAACTTTGGTTTTTGGAAAACTTTTAACTTGTTGTAGCCTGTATTCAATAATACAATTCAATTCGTTTGATAAATTCACTTGATTTGGTGTCATCTTTATAGTTCTATGATATGTGTTATTATATTTATCTACAAGTAATCCATTTATATGTTCCTTGATAACTAAATTCTTTCCACATTAATCCCTTTAATGCTTTTAAGATGCTATACGTTGAATAGTGATTAACTTGTTTTGATTGCATCAATTGATGATTAAAAAATTGTTTCCCACATCAGTTTGTAAGTTTTTTGGTTTCCTGTGACTTGTATTAAGTACACTTTGTACAGAATTTGCTACGCTTTGAGCAGTTTTATTTTTTACAGCAACAGCCCAAGCTTTTTTCAATATTATTAAATATTTCTTCGATTGCAACCCATTGGAAAATATATTCTTCTATTTTATTAAATCGTTCTTCAACCCCATTTGTGTAATCTTTATGTGCATTTTGTAAGTGTTTTTTAACAGATTGTTCAATAGTATTTTCTTGTTTATTGATGTGATTTTGAACGGCTTTGGTAATATTATCTACATCAATATATATTTTCTTTATATTATTAAGAAGTGATGTATTGATTTCATTTTTCAGCTATTTTTTATCAGATGTAAGTTTTTTGTTTTCTTTTGTTATTTTATCCATATCCTTATATACTTTTTCAAGATTATTAAAAATTGTTGCATTGAATTCATTTTTAAGCTCATTTACAATAGTTGTATTTGTAGTAGTTATATTTTCAATTTTTTCAGTTAGTGATTCTATTTTCTTATTAAAATATGCTTTTGTGACAGCATCCTTAGAATCAACAGGTGCAACAAATTGCAAATTCTTTTTTGTGAAGATCGATCTAAACATTGATTATTTACACTTATATCGAGTACCTTTAGGGGATTTACATTAAATTTTAAATCGTTTGTTTGTCGCTTATTTAAACTTTCTCCGAATTTATTGATATTATTCATTTTAACAGTTTTTAGTAAGTTATATTAGCTTCTCTCAATTCTTCAATATAAGTATTATCTCGTTTTTATGATTGTTATGACCAGCACTCTCCGATGACAGTAGTAAACGTAATTTGTTGACTAGTTCATTAGAATCATCCCAATATATATATAGTTTGGTTTGTAATGATCTAAAGTTTTTAATGATAATCCACTACCTTTCGTTAGAACATTAGGTTTTGTAGTGAATATTTTTTTTTTTTTTTATTATATGTTGGTATTTAAATGCTTTGGATCCTTTAATTTGTGATTTTGATTGATAGTAACGTTTATGCGCATTCGTTTTTATTAGAATATCTTTATATATACTTAAACCTTTTTTAATATAATGTCGAGGTTTTGAATGAAATACTAACTCAAATAGACCAGGTGTAGTTTTTAACTTAATATCCCCAATATATATAATGTTATTTGTATTAAATTTTAATTTATTAACTCCATACCGCCAATTTCCATCGTGATCTATATTAAATCCATATACTTTATCTATGTTATCATTATTTATTAATAATTTAACATTTTCCAATAGTGATGACTTATTTAGATTAATGTTTTCATTTTTGTTATTGTTTAATTTAATTTGTTTTTTATCATTATTTAATTCAATTTCATTCTTTCGTTTTGGAAATAGATGTGATTTCTTACAATGTTTTTTATCACCATCATCGAAATCACTTAGTAAGGTTTTATTCTTTCGTTTTTTAGGCTGCATTTGTGGAGGTGTTTTCTTAGAACGTTTTTTATCTTTTTTATCGAAATCACTTAGTAAGGTTTTATTCAATCGTTTCTTAGATTGTTTTTGTAGTTGTATATTGTTAACATTAGGTTTTAATTTATCCTCATTTTTAGCACTATCATCATTATTTTCAAAATTCATAAGATTAGAATTGTTTCCTTCATCATCATAATCCATACTATGATCATCAAAGCCAGCAAAATTACTTTCATCATCATCATAATCCATATCAGAAGGAATATTATTAGAAATATTGCTATTATTTAAATCAGTTATATCATCAACATTTTCATTATCTAAAGTATATATTGATGAAGATGATTTCGATCTTGAATGAATTGGAGATGATGTTGATCTAGAATGAATTCGATTTATTCTTGAAACTGTTTTATCTTTGCTTGATTTAATGTTATCTAGTTTACCAATTATATTTTTTAAAGGTTGTGTTATAGGTTGAAAAGTGTTTTATAACAAATTAACATTTAATTTAATCTTTTTCAATTTTTCTTTTAATACTGCTCTAGTATTTATAATATCCTTCAACAATTTATTACTCATAATTATGCTTGTTATCGATTTGTTAATGATTTGTTAACGAACTGCTTTATACCTGGTAACGAACTGATTCAGATCTGATAATGATCTGCTTTATAACTGATTACGAACTGGTTCTGAACTGCTTTATATCTTTCATCACTTATTTACAGTTGAATAAAATTATCGAAACACTTTCTATATCGACCTTTATTAACTAGATCATCCTTACTAACAACAAGAAAACCATAATTATATTTCCAACATTCACTTCAAATCTTCATGAATTCGTTAAATGTCATATCACCAATAACATGATCATTATAAATATGACGTAAATTCATTTCATCTTGTTTAAATATTACAATCATATTAGCATTATCTCGTATTAAATGTTTAGGAATTTTCGTATAGGTTTGACATAAATAGAAACAATCAATATGTTTATGTCTACCCATATAAAAGTAATCTCGTATATTATCTTGTATTCCACAAATTACATCATCGAATATTATTATAGAGTGTGGTTTAGCATTGGCCGGACTTATCACTTTTCCATTTTCCGCGAAAGTAAATAGTTTCACATCTTTGATTGGTTCAATTAGTTTTTTAAGATAACAATATTTTGGTTGGTATAAAGACTTTGAATATATGTATATGTTTTTAAAACAAAGTCCATTAGGACTTTATATGAGACTAATCATAACATTAGTCTTTCCACAATTTGATGGTCCCACAATTAATGCTCGTATTGTATTTGGTAATAGAGTACTATGTCTAAATTTATATGATCTTTCTTGTTCACTATCGACATTTTTAATTAAATTTTTTTTAGATTGTTTAATTAACCGCATACTGATAACTAATGAATTCTAATTTTTACTTACATCTTTAATTGTATAATATCTGAAGACAATGAATGGTAATCAATTATTATAAAAATAAAAATAATCATCAGTCTACGACTGGAAGTGGTTTGGTAAACACATTAATAAACAAATTACCGTTTGAATTACATTTACCTGGTTATCAATTCTGTGGACCTGGTACAAAACTTAAAGAACGCTTAACAAGAGGAGATAAAGAAGTAAATTTATTAGACGCTGCATGTAAAGAACACGATATTGTATACTCACAATCAAGAGATTTAAATAGCAGACATCAAGCTGATCAAATATTAGCTGAAAAAGCCTGGCAACGAGTAAAATCTAAAGATAGTGATTTTAAAGAATGAGCTAATGCTTGGTTTGTTATGAATGCAGTGAAGGCAAAATTGAAATTTCGATTAGGTGTGAAGAATACTAACGTTAAAAAACATCGTAGATAGAGAAAAACACTGTTAGAAATACATTAAAACTTTTGAAAAAAGAGAAACCCTATAATATACATGACGCTGTTAAAATTGCTAAAAAAAGCCGTTCATAATAATTTTAAAAGCAAAAGGAGAGCTAATATAAAAATATCAAGAGTAATTCCAGCACTTAAAATTTTTGGATTTCTACCACTAATTCCTGTTTTAAAAGCATTATCAGCTTTGGGAGGTTTAGCTACAGGTGGATCAGCTATAGTTAAAACTGTAAATAGTATAAAGAATGGAAAATAACAACTAGCAGAAGCTACACGTCATAATAAAAATATGGAAGCAATAGCTATGGGAAAAGGTTTATATCTTAAACCATATAAAACTGGATATGAATTGTATTATAGACCAGATTCAAAAAAACTTTAAAAAAATCTACATAATCGCCCTCTAAATGATATAGATCTACAGAATTATGGTAGACAACTCAGATATTTTAGAGGTGTTTTTATGCGTGATGGTTTACCTAAAAAACCATTAGTTCAAGAATGTCGTATTGTTAATTTAGATGATGAACATGAACATTTGATAGTTTTGGAGATTTACAACCACCACTTCAAATTATTAATTATTTAAAAACTCCCATTGAATATAATTATAAACAGAAACAAAAATTTAATACATTTAATTGTGGTCACTTATGTTTAAAATTTGTATGTAATAAATATTATAAATAAAAACTACATTTTTTTCTTTATTATATTGTTTTTTATTATTTTTTTTCTTCTTTTTTCATACTCATAATCTATATATGCTTATAAACTACTTATATTAAAAAGTAATTTTTCCATCATCTTCCATAATTTCTTGAAAATTTGATGATGAGGATGGTACACAATTTATTTTATAATGTCCCCATGCATAAGTATCAATATTATTTTCTCTAATATATCTCTTATCATATAAATAACTTAAAGTTAACTTACTTATATGTTGTGTATAAATTTGGTGTACTTAGATCTAAATATATACATGGAGTCATAATACAGTTTTTTCTGTTGTAAACATTTTCTGAAATCATTAATTGATTGTTTAGCTGTTATATATTGTTTAACACCTTTAATTTTTTTTTCAACTTTTTTTGCATCTTTATCAATTTTAATTGAATACAATTTTGCTCTTAAACCAATGAATTCCTTAATAACTTTGCCATTACATTCATCTTTCATCATTCCCAAAACTTTTTTTTATTTACAAGCGGGATATTATAAATATTATCTTCGGATATGCAGATGTATCGAAATAGTAGTAGTAATTTCATTTCGAATATTATCATACAAGTCTTTTGTTCTGATATCATATATAAATGAATCTGTATCCATGTAATTTATATTAATGTTATCAAGATATTTAGGTTTCATGTAATCGTAATGAAAATTATACATTTTCCATTTAGATAGCTCTAAAACTGAAAATCCAATATATATCGGTTTATTATATACTGTTTTTACTCTTCTCATTTCGTTTGCAACCATATTTTCATTAATTTGAAGAGCACTATGAAAGTGTGGTTTAACTATAAGAGACCTAGCTCCTAGCCGTTTTTTTTCTATTCTCCCATTCACAAACTATTTTTATATCTTTTCTCTTGTCAACATTTTCCATGGTCTTACCATATACAGCATTATCTAGCAATTTTTTGCTAAAGTTCTATGATGATTGTTTAAATCAATATACTTTTTCAACCAATCTGATTGATTAAATTTAAGAATTCTATGGATTGTCTTTAAAATTAAACCATTTTCAAAACATTGCTGGAGATTTTTACAGTTAATTACGTAATTTGTTTTATTGTTTAAATCTGTAATTAATTTTTTCTTTTTCATTGCTTCAATTTTATTATTTTCCGAACAAAATTGTAAGTCATTATGATACTCATGTAATGAATTGGGGTAATCTAAATCTACTTCTAATATATATCCTATTGGAGAATCGTCTTTAATATCATTTAAGTTAAAATTTTCAATGCTTTCAACCCATTCAAAAAAATAAGGTATTGAGACATTGCATAATCGTATAAATTAATTACATCTAAATATATAAGATAATTTGATTCCTTCGTGGAATCATAATCACTAACATATTTATTATTGGAATGACGGTTACTGCATTGAACAATACCTCCCCTTATACCTCGAACGGTAAATTATACATATTAATGTCTGTTAATAGTTCTAATTCTATTTGTATAGTTTTCCACATTGCAGAAAAGGTGAAGTATAAAATTGACAAGGATCTAAGTTGTAAATGTTTTTACAAACTTTCCTAAAATTTTCAAATATATCACAAAGTAGAAGAACATCTGCTTTGAGATATAAAAGTAAATAATCTAATAAAATATTACACTGGTATGTACTCCAAATTTTTTCTGCATGTTGATATTCTTCTTCACTATACTACTCATTAGTCAGTTTATTGAAGAAGACTTCACGAGGAGGTAATTGTGTTTCCTGAAGACGATTTTCTGAATCTATATAATCATAGGGAAAAATCCCTTTACGTTTCATTAAACTGAATTCATTACTATTGTTATAAAATGTTTTTAAATCATCATCAGACAAGTAACTAGCTAACTTTTCTAAACTTGATGGCATGAATCGAAATGAGTCGAGAAAACGTAACTCAAATGTTTCTTTTTCATTTACTGAAATTCTTTTAGATATTGATACATATAATTCCTTATTTAAAGCAATAATATTTATATCAACTTCAATAGATAAAAGTTCTCTAACAAACAAATGACAATCATATGCCGAAAGATTGTGGAAAAATATAGGGATGAAGCTGGCAATTTGATATTCTAAATTACCATTATTGTGAGCAGGGCCTCTATATTCACCCGTTAAATGGCAATGATCTGCTACTCTATTATCATATAAAAATTTCTTACAAATGTGACATGTTGGATCTTCATTTTGAACTACACTTAAATAATTATTATAAATATTTCAAGTATCATCTACTAAACTTTTAAAAAAATGTTTTGGAGAATCTTCTCCACTATATATTCTAAACTTGTCTAAACTAGAGTCAAATGAACACTTAATGTAGTAACTATATGCTTCTTCAAATATTTAAAATTGAGAATATTATCACCTGAATTCGGCATTCTGGTAACCATTTTGTTACATTCCTTTTTATGTTTAATCATACATGTATTGTACATTTGTGTTAGCTGACTTTTCACCAATCTGTAATTATATAAAAGAAAGAAGAAACATTAGTAAAGATTTTTTTATATTGTTGTAAATATGCTTACCTTGATATACTTTTTATGCACACATAATGAACCCGTTCATCTACCTCTAATAACAACAAATTAATGTGGATATTCTTTTCCTTTTGTGCGAAGTAGAACGGACCTACAACATTGTCCCCTTCCAATCTGAAAACATTGGCGCTGATGTTGGGGATATTTTCTTCAAATATCTTTATCATACTAACGGCTAACGGAAATTTAAAATTTTTTAAATTTAAAACAATTCCGTTTTTTAACGTTATCATTTCATCTTTAATTTTATCATTAATATCACCATAAGATTGACATGTATCTGAATTTAGCGGTAATTCATATAATGCAGATATTATGGCCCATTTGAAGCAGTATTCATCTTTATTTTTTACATTGATACTTGCTTTTTTGTTGACAATTTTTGCTGGTAAAGGTAAATATTGCGAACCTTTAATCTAAAGATGTGAGATTTCTATTAAGGTCCATCCCCTGTCACGTTCTTGAAATTCATTCATCTTTCCTACTAAATTCTCACAGTGATAAACATAACATTGTTCGATGTCAGCATTTGTTAATGATGAATTTATAGTAATCATTTTGGTTTGATGTACGCTACACAAATCATCATCTTTCATTAGCACATATTTACAGAAGAGTTCACAATTATATTTAATACTTAAATGTTTATGTAACAATAATTTTAATAAGGTAATTACTTTAGATTTTATTTCACTTAAAAGGTTTTCTAGAATTAAGTTTTTCTTATTTTCACTTTCAATTAAATAAGAGGCGATTCGATTTTTAAAACAACAGTTTATAGATTTTATATCATTGTCTAATTGTTCAGTACCCTTTTTTTGAGCATTTGTTCTTAAATGATAATGCCAAATTGATTTTCAAATATGTTTATTGCATGCGTTACAAAAAACATTATTATTTTCAGGATGTTCTACTAAATGTAAATGGCTTTGAAAGTCTTGGTGAGTTCCAAAATGTAAATTGCATCTTGAACAATAAAATGACGACGAAGGACCATCGTGATTTAATATAATATGACGTCTTAAGGAAGAATTAAGTTTAAAATTTTTTCACAGATTTCACAAATAAAGTTTGGCATTTTTCTCTTTGTTAATACTTAAACTGTTTAAATTATATTCATGCAATAATATATATACTAAAATTAGTTATTGTGAGAGGAAATGAAGAACAGAGGTGAAATACATTTTTTAAATTATAAAATTAAATTTTTTTAATAACTGTCCAAATGTTTACATTTACAATTCTTATCATACAAAAGGAATTTTATTATTTACATATATACATACATACATACATATGAAAAATTCTAAAACCACAAATATTTTATTAAACACATACAAGTGTTCCTAATGCATTGGTGTTTTTTCACAATGTTTTATTTTACTTTTTATGCTTTTAATATTAATATATTTTTAATATTAATACCCCTCTCTAGTATTTACTTTACACCTCTTCACCGACAATTTTCACTATAAATTGTTCGATCGCAAGAGAAATAACATTAGTCAGATCTTAAAGTTTGTTAATTAAAGTAATTAACAAAAAAATAATAAAAAAAAATTCAAAATTAATTCATTAAATTATCTTAATAACCTTGAGTAGTATGTTTATGTATGTTCCAGACCACTTTTTTCATACAAAATTCGGTTCATGCATAGCTGGGGTTGTGGTTTTTTGAAATGTGAAATGTGTATGTGTTGTGGTATGATTGTATGTTGTTTATGTTTTCCATCCCTGGTTGGTGTGTGGTATTGAGATATTGGAATGTGTGTGTTGTGAGAGTGAGAGAGAATAGTTATTTGGTGTGAGAGAGTATTGTCAGGTGAATTTGTGTGTGTTAAGGTTTTGAGGATTGATTTTGTGCGTGATGGAAGAAAACAAGTTTTAGTGTATAGATAGAAAATAGATAAATGTTGTGTTTTTAAAGATCAAGGTGGTTGAAATGTGTATTTTCCTTGTTCGTGATTGATGGTTGGTTTTATGTTGGCTATGGCGGAGATATATATTTATATTTTTGTTGGTGTTTTGTTGTGTTAATTTTTCTATGATTGTTTACTATCTATAGATCTTCCTGGATGGGATTTTGTAACCTAAAATATTTGTATTTGTTGTGAGAGAGAGAGGAAGTGTGGGTTGTGAGAGAGAGGGGAAGTGTGGGTTGTGAGACATGAGAGAGAGGGAATAGTTATTTGGTGTGAGACAGTGTTGCCAGATAGATTTGTGTGTGTTAGGTTTTGAGTTTTGATTTTGTGGATGATGGAAGAAACCCAGAGAAAATGCTTGCCTGTTATGTTTTTAAAGATCAGTATGATTGAAATGTATGTTGTTTATGTTTTGCATCCCTGATTAGTAATGTGTTTGTAAGAGAAATGAATAGCACTTGCAGAAAGAGTTTTGTAACTTAAAAAAAAGACAATGAGTTTTAGTTTTATTTATTTATTTTATTGATAAAAAATTTGTAATATGTTTCTATTAGATGTATTACATTATCTTTTTTTAATTCAAATTTAATACAATCACACAAAATGTTTGATCTACAATCGCAAATGTTGCATATCGTAGGGCAGTTGATAAAATGTTTTCCATGAACAGAGGTAATTAAATCCATATTTTCATATTCGTCTACAAATTCCATACCAGAAACAAGACCTATTCCCTACTTTGTGGTCTTCACAATTACGATAGAGTTCATTGACTCTATGGCATTGTGAACTATTATCATAGCAGTTTATTCTTTACATTTTATACATACTCTATACTTTATGCCTTATAATTTATACCTTACACATTATTCTCTATAGTATATACCTGATACTTTTACTCTATACTTTATACATTATATTATTTATACCCTATAACATATATTTTAAGCCCTACACTTTATACATTATTCTTTATGCCTTATACCTTGTACTTTATAATCTATAATTTATGATATATATTTTATATTCTATACTGTTTACTCTATACTTTGTACCTTATACTTTATATCTTATACTTTTTATACCTTATACTTTATACCATATAATTTATACTCTTTACTTTATACTTTATATTTTATACATTATCCTTTATGCCTTATACCTTATACTTTATACATTCATAATTCTTCATAATCTATACTTTACACCTTATTCTTTACACTTAATACTATATTTATTAATACTATATTTTATACTCACTACCTTATATCTCATACTTTATACTTTATAATCTATAATTTATACCTTATACTTTTAATCTATACTTTATTCATTATTCTTTATGATTTATATCTTATACCTTATACCTAATACTCTATACTTTACACCTTATACTTTATACCTTATACATTAAAAGGTATTTCATTATATTCTATGCTTTATACCTTATACTTTATACTCTATACCTTATACCTTATACTTTATACATTATTCTTTATACCTTATACTTAATACTTTATATTTTATATTTTACTATCTATCTATCTATCTGTCTATCTATCCATCTATCTATCTACCTACCTATCTATCTACCTACCTATCTATCTATCTATCTATCTATCTATCTATCCATCTATCTATCTACCTACCTACCTATCTATCCACCTATCTATCCATCTATCTATCTATATATCTATCTATTTATCTATCTATCTATCTGTCTATCTAGCCATCTATCTATCTATCTATCTATCTATTTGTCTGTCTATCTATCCATCTATCTATCCATCTGTCTATCTATCTATCTCTCTATCCATCCATCTATCTATCTATTTATCTGTCTATAAATCTATCTATTCTATTCTATTCTGTTCTATTGTATTGTATTCTATTCCATTATATTATATTCTATTCTATTCTAATCTATTCTATTCTATTCTATGTCATCTACTTATAAATTGTTTAAACTACTATATCTATTCTATAAATTTATAATATTTACAAAAACCAATAACATGAATTTAAAATAGTGTCTTATGTATTGGGACTAAATCGCTATTTTCATATTAAACTTTTTCTTTGCATACATATGATAATTTTTCATGTATACCTCCTTCTTTAAATATCTTGATTTTAATTTAGTATATATTGATAGATACATACAATATTAAATTTAGATGCAGTTCTAATAACTGTTTGAAATAAGTACACTCTTATCTTTTTAATAAAAAAATGTATAAAGATTTGCTAATCGATCAAACTTCTATCAATTCTGTTCAAACTAAAGGTATAGGTAATACCTGATTAAAAAGTTGTGAAAAAGTCGCTAATAGAAAATGTAATGATCTACTCCAATTATCATTTAAGCTACAGTATACCATGAGTGTAATATTCCCCAGAGAATATGAACGTGTAAAGACATTTGATTGGTTGGATAAGAACCAATTGACTATGTCGAGAATGTTTTATACCAGCAAAAGAGATAGAACGAGATGTTATTTTTGTGTGTTGAGAACATGTTGATCTGCCTATATCTGAGCATCTGCGCTGATCATCAAATTGTCCTCTATTAAGAAGACGTGGTATCAACAATATATCAATACATTTTGAGTATTTGAAAAAAGTCTTACTACCAACTAGCTATAATACATATGGTCTAAGTAAAGATATTGAAAAGAATTACAATGATTTTCCTGAGGGTATAATCCTATCTGAAAAACAAATTTTGTTACCATCACCAGCAAATATAATATTAGTACTAAAAATCAAAATCTCAATTCATGTCATCCGGAATATGTGGAATATGAAATTGAATCACCACACCTAATTATATTTACTGCTGTGTCCAGAAAGTCTAAAAGAACTCTATACCAATTAATGGATTTTGAAAAATACATGTTTTATTTTATTTTTTATTTTTTATAATAGATACATACATATAAACACATTTTTTTTTTTTTTTTTTTTTTTTGTTTCATTATTTTATATTCAGTATTCATTTGTATCACAAATTTAATTACGTTTACATCTCTTTCTAAACATAATATATTTTATAGTGGAGAATTAGACAAAGTTATGAACATATCTGGTAAAATTTTCTTTCAATAAATTAAAGGTCTTTTTAGTTTAATTTGGAAATACGTTGTTGCTTGGAATCAGATAATAAAATATAAATGGTGTATTAAAATTTATATCAGTAAGAAATATATTCAATCATTATAACAAACCTTCACATATAAATATTTCAAAAGTCACACTTAATTTTAATTACAATTAATTTCAATTATTTTAATATTTTTGTCTTTTGCAAACATACATTTATATTATTTTTCATCATTCCCTTAGACACCTAAAAGTACAGGGGATGAAATATTATCCATAGACTTACTCTTACAATATTTATTCTTAATGAAAATAGAACATACAACTAGAATACAAATCGAAATAACAAAAAGTGATATGTCTCCTGGCACAGTTTTAACCTTTAAATTCTTTAAATTCTTTATCAGTATGTGGTTTCTCAATATGTTTGATATTGTTTAAAATGTTTATAGTAACTGGTTTTACAACTCTAATATTTATTTTATTATAATCTATCTGCCATGACGATGTTTGAATAGATGATTTTTGTTTTGATGTAAAATATGCCGAAGAATATAAGGTGATTCCTTCATGTTCTGCAACACATCCTGATTGTAAAGTTAACAAACCTTTTGAAGGTAGCATTATCGAACTGCGATTATGATTATCACAGTCCACCCTTAGTGTAAATGTATCAGAAACAGCAAATAACCACTGATTTTCTGTTGATAATTTAATCCAAATACTTTTCTTTTCAACTTCTTTAAAATTACATTCAGCATGCCTCGACTGTTTTAGTGCTGAAATTTCACATGTTCGTTCAACAGCTGATTTCCATGAAAAATTATTTCTACAATTAAATTGGTCATCATTGTTTTTAGTACATGCATTAAGTTGCAATTGAGACATCAAAAAATACAAATTATTTACAAAGTTATACACTATATACTCATCATCCACCAAAGATATTACTGTACTATTGTCTACTTTAACTGGCAATTGAATTATTTTGTAAACTTCAGAGCTATGATTGGTAACTAATGGTATTTCAGCTTGTATTACAAATCGATTTTCTATCATAAATCTATTTACTTTAATAGAGTTAAAAATTTTCTTTAATTTAGTATCGGTGAGTTGTCCAAGAAAAATCAAATCATTTGATAAGAATTATTCAATATGTAATAATTCGCTTTTAATTGGTTAAATGTAAGAAGATCACAGTTATCTACTATTAAATGTAGTTGTCCTATCATAACTTGAAACAACCATTCTGCATTTGTTCTTCTATTTTTATCTTCATCGATATTAATCAGCTTCAGTAGTTCATAAATTTTATTAAAGCTTGCATTTAATTCGTTACTAGTGTTTTTTAATATGTTCTTTGTAGAATCTAAAACTGATATTTGTTGAATCATAAGCTCATTCAAATCTTGCTGGTTGTTAAAATAGTTTTTATTTTTGTTTGTAGAGTTTGTTGAACTTTGTTAGTCACGTCTACTGAGAACGTTTTCGATTTTAGAAATAAATTGTCTTGCTGCAATGAATAATATATTTTATCGAACCTTCGTTTCAGCAATTCACATATCTCTTTACCATATTTATTAATTAATAATTCATTTTGTATAACTTCTGTCATGATTTTTATTTTCTTAAGTTCATCGTGAAATTCATAGAAGTCATAGTAAATAAATAGATTTCATCTTGAATTAATCATGTTTATTGGTCCTATATTATCAAAGTATAATGCAGTATTTGATGGTATTTCTTGAACTTTAATATTATTATTATATTCTGACAATGCAGCATTTAATCTTACAGTTGTCACGAGATGTGTCAAAAAGCGAAGTAAGTTATAATTTATAAAATTCATAATATTTAGTTATTGTTTATTTAATAAGCTTGATGTCTTATGTTTATATCTTTACTCTTGGAATATGCTATATCGTGATCTTTGCATGCAGCGTCCAAAAGGTTAATTCCTTTATCTCCTTTATAACTGATAACGAACTGGTTCTAATCTGCTTTATAACAGATAACGAACTGGTTCTGATCTGTTTTATAACTGCTAACGAACTGGTTCTGATCTGCTTTATAACTGATTACGAACTGATTCTGATCTGCTTTATATCTTTCATCACTTATTTACAATTGAATAAAATTATCGAATCCCTTTCTATATCGACCTTTATTAACTAGATCATCCTTACTAACAACAAAACATGTAGATTTTATTATTAACCAACCATGTTGTAGGAATTAATTCTAATTTCATTTTCATGGCTTTTATATCTAGGATTTGGGTTATTAGTGCGTGGACTTCGCATGTAATATTTATCCATAATCTTCGTAATATATTTCTTTTCCTCATTTAAATGAAAGCAGCGGCATGAAACTGCATTTCCATATCTTCTTTTAAACGATTGAATTTTCTGTAAAGATTCTTAAAAAATCATGTTCTCAAAACTCAACAAAAATACACCAATATCAAATATCTTGTAACCTTCAGATCACTTAAATCACTAAAAGCAAAAGCTAAAAAGTGAACCATCCCTAACACCATAGTAAATAAAAGATTTTTCTATTTTAATTTTATGTAGATATGAAAAAAAATATATATTATTAAAAGATTCCATTTATACCTTTAAAATTACAGGAGATGAAATATTAACCATAGACGTACTATTACAATATTTATTCTTAATGTAAATAGAACATAAAACTAGAATACAAATCGAAATAACAAAAAGTGATATGTCTCCTGACACAGTTTTAATCTTTAAATTCTTTAACTCAGTTTTGATTATATCAACATCAATACGTAGTTTATCAATATATTTGCTATTGTTTAAAATGTTTACAGTAACTGGTTTTATAACTCTAATATTAATTTTATTGTAATCTATCAGCCATGATGATGTTTGAATAGACGATTTTTGTTTTGATGTAAAATATGCTGAAGAATATAACGTGATTCCTTCGTGTTCTGCAACACATCCTGATTGTAAAGTTAACAAACCTTTTAAAGATAGCATTATCGAACTGCGATTATGATTATCACAGTCCACACTTAGTGTGAATGTATTAGAAACAGCAAATAACCACTGATTTTCTGTTGATAATTTAATCCAAACACTTTTCTTTTCAACTTCTTTAAAATTACATTCAGCATGCCTCGACTGTTTTAGTGCTGAAATTTCACATGTTCGTTCAACAGCTGATTTCCATGAAAAATTATTTCTACAATTAAATTGGTCATCATTGTTTTTAGTACATGCATTAAGTTGTAATTGAGACATCAAAAAATACAAATTATTTGCAAAGTTATACACTATGTAATCATCATCTACCAAAGATATCACTGTACTATTGTCTACTTTAACTGGTAGTTAAATTATTTTGTAAACTTCAGAGCTATGATTGGTAACTAATGGTATTTCAGCTTGTATTACAAATCGATTTTCTATCATAAATCCATTTACTTTAATAGAGTTAAAAATTTTCTTTAATTTAGTATCGGTGAGTTGTCCAAGAAAAATCAAATCATTTGATAAGAATTATTCAATATGTAATAATTCGCTTTTAATTGGTTAAATGTAAGAAGATCTGGATTAACATTTCCATGATTTATGTCAATTAATAGATTTGTAAAGGATGATTGAACTTTATCACAGTTATCTACTATTAAATGTAGTTGTCCTATCATAACTTGAAACAACCATTCTGCATTTGTTCTTCTATTTTTATCTTCATCGATATTAATCAGCTTCAGTAGTTCATAAATTTTATTAAAGCTTGCATTTAATTCGTTACTAGTGTTTTTTAATATGTTCTTTGTAGAATCTAAAACTGATATTTGTTGAATCATAAGCTCATTCAAATCTTGCTGGTTGTTAAAATAGTTTTTATTTTTGTTTGCAGAGTTTGTTGATCTTTGTTAGTCACGTCTACTGAGAACGTTTTCGATTTTAGAAATAAATTGTCTTGCTGCAATGTCATGATTTTTATTTTCTTAAGTTCATCGTGAAATTCATAGAAGTCATAGTAAATAAATAGATTTCATCTTGAATTAATCATGTTTATTGGTCCTATATTATCAAAGTATAATGCAGTATTTGATGGTATTTCTTGAACTTTAATATTATTATTATATTCTGACAATGCAGCATTTAATCTTACAGTTGTCACGAGATGTGTCAAAAAGCGAAGTAAGTTATAATTTATAAAATTCATAATATTTAGTTATTGTTTATTTAATAAGCTTGATGTCTTATGTTTATATCTTTACTCTTGGAATATGCTATATCGTGATCTTTGCATGCAGCGCCCAAAAGGTTAATTCCTTTATCTTCTTTATAACTGATAACGAACTGGTTCTAATCTGCTTTATAACAGATAACGAACTGGTTCTGATCTGTTTTATAACTGCTAACGAACTGGTTCTGATCTGCTTTATAACTGATTACGAACTGATTCTGATCTGCTTTATATCTTTCATCACTTATTTACAATTGAATAAAATTATCGAATCCCTTTCTATATCGACCTTTATTAACTAGATCATCCTTACTAACAACAAAACATGTAGATTTTATTATTAACCAACTATGTTGTAGGAATTAATTCTAATTTCATTTTCATGGCTTTTATATCTAGGATTTGGGTTACTAGTGCGTGGACTTCGCATGTAATATTTATCCATAATCTTCGTAATATATTTCTTTTCCTCATTTAAATGAAAGCAGCGGCATGAAACTGCATTTCCATATCTTCTTTTAAACGATTGAATTTTCTGTAAAGATTCTTAAAAAATCATGTTCTCAAAACTCAACAAAAATACACCAATATCAAATATCTTGTAACCTTCAGATCACTTAAATCACTAAAAGCAAAAGCTAAAAAGTGAACCATCCCTAACACCATAGTAAATAAAAGATTTTTCTATTTTAATTTTATGTAGATATGAAAAAAATATATATTATTAAAAGATTCCATTTATACCTTTAAAATTACAGGAGATGAAATATTAACCATAGACGTACTATTACAATATTTATTCTTAATGTAAATAGAACATAAAACTAGAATACAAATCGAAATAACAAAAAGTGATATGTCTCCTGACACAGTTTTAATCTTTAAATTCTTTAACTCAGTTTTGATTATATCAACATCAATACGTAGTTTATCAATATATTTGCTATTGTTTAAAATGTTTACAGTAACTGGTTTTATAACTCTATATTAATTTTATTGTAATCTATCAGCCATGATGATGTTTGAATAGACGATTTTTGTTTTGATGTAAAATATGCTGAAGAATATAACGTGATTCCTTCGTGTTCTGCAACACATCCTGATTGTAAAGTTAACAAACCTTTTAAAGATAGCATTATCGAACTGCGATTATGATTATCACAGTCCACACTTAGTGTGAATGTATTAGAAACAGCAAATAACCACTGATTTTCTGTTGATAATTTAATCCAAACACTTTTCTTTTCAACTTCTTTAAAATTACATTCAGCATGCCTCGACTGTTTTAGTGCTGAAATTTCACATGTTCGTTCAACAGCTGATTTCCATGAAAAATTATTTCTACAATTAAATTGGTCATCATTGTTTTTAGTACATGCATTAAGTTGCAATTGAGACATCAAAAAATACAAATTATTTACAAAGTTATACACTATATACTCATCATACTGATATCTGATATCAGGTCTGATATCAGATATCAGATCTGATAGCTGATATCAGACCTGATAGCTGATACCAGACCTGATATCTGATATCAGACCTGATAGCTGATACCAGATATAAGGTATCAGACCTGATATCTGATATCAGATATCAGATCTGGTATCAGCTATCAGGTCTGATATCAGATCGATGTGGTGTATACTGATCTAATACGTTCTCACTTAATTTGCATAATTTACGATTTTTTGAATCTTTTACATACTATAATTAGTCAATTTTGACACCCTGTAGCTTATCTCATATTATTACATATATTATTTAGATTATAAGACATCAAGCTTAATAAATAAACAACACCTATATATTATGAATTTAATAAATTATAACTTACTTTGCTTTTTGACACATCTCGTGACAACTGTAAGACTAAATGCTGCATTTTCAAATTATAATACTAATATTAGAGTTCAAGAAATACTATCAAATACTGCATTATATTTTGATAATATAGGAACAATAAACATGATTAATTCAAGATGGAATCTATTTATTTACTATGACTTCTATGAATTTTACATGGACAACTCACCGGTACTAAATTAAAGAAAATTTTTAATTCTATCAAAGTAAATGGATTTATAATATAAAATCGAATTGTAATACAAGCTGAAATACCATTAGTTACCAATCATAGCTCTGAAGTTTACAAAATAATTCAATTGCCAGTTAAAGTAGACAATAGTACAGTAATATCTTTGGTGGATGATGAGTATATAGTGTATAACTTTGTAAATAATTTGTATTTTTTGATGTCTCAATTGCAACTTAATGCATGTACTAAAAACAATGATGACCAATTTAATTGTAGAAATAATTTTTCATGGAAATCAGCTGTTGAACGAACATGTGAAATTTCAGCACTAAAACAGTCGAGGCATGCTGAATGTGATTTTAAAGAAGTTGAAAAGAAAAGTGTTTGGATTAAATTATCAACAGAAAATCAGTGGTTATTTGCTGTTTCTGATACATTTACACTAAGGGTGGACTGTGATAATCATAATCGCAGTTCGATAATGCTACCTTCAAAAGGTTTGTTAACTTTACAATCAGGATGTGTTGCAGAACATGAAGGAATCACCTTATATTCGTCGGCATATTTTACATCAAAACAAAAATCATCTATTCAAACATCGTCATGGCTGATAGATTATAATAAAATAAATATTAGAGTTGTAAAACCAGTTACTATAAACATTTTAAACAATATCAAACATATTGAGAAACCACATACTGATAAAGAATTTAAAGAATTTAAAGGTTAAAACTGTGCCAGGAGACATATCACTTTTTGTTATTTCGATTTGTATTCTAGTTGTATGTTCTATTTTCATTAAGAATAAATATTGTAAGAGTAAGTCTATGGATAATATTTCATCCCCTGTACTTTTAGGTGTCTAAGGGAATGATGAAAAATAATATAAATGTATGTTTGCAAAAGACAAAAATATTAAAATAATTGAAATTAATTGTAATTAAAATTAAGTGTGACTTTTGAAATATTTATATGTGAAGGTTTGTTATAATGATTGAATATATTTCTTACTGATATAAATTTTAATACACCATTTATATTTTATTATCTGATTCCAAGCAACAACGTATTTCCAAATTAAACTAAAAAGACCTTTAATTTATTGAAAGAAAATTTTACCAGATATGTTCATAACTTTGTCTAATTCTCCACTATAAAATATATTATGTTTAGAAAGAGATGTAAACGTAATTAAATTTGTGATACAAATGAATACTGAATATAAAATAATGAAACAAAAAAAAAAAAAAAAAAAAAAAAAAAAAAAAAAATGTGTTTATATGTATGTATCTATTATAAAAAATAAAAAATAAAATAAAAAAAGAGTTCTTTTAGACTTTCTGGACACAGCAGTAAATATAATTAGGTGTGGTGATTCAATTTCATATTCCACATATTCCGGATGACATGAATTGAGATTTTGATTTTTAGTACTAATATTATATTTGCTGGTGATGGTAACAAAATTTGTTTTTCAGATAGGATTATACCTTCAGGAAAATCATTGTAATTCTTTTCAATATCTTTACTTAGACCATATGTATTATAGCTAGTTGGTAGTAAGACTTTTTTCAAATACTCAAAATGTATTGATATATTGTTGATACCACGTCTTCTTAATAGAGGACAATTTGATGATCAGCGCAGATGCTCAGATATAGGCAGATCAACATGTTCTCAACACACAAAAATAACATCTCGTTCTATCTCTTTTGCTGGTATAAAACATTCTCGTCATAGTCAATTGGTTCTTATCCAACCAATCAAATGTCTTTACACGTTCATATTCTCTGGGGAATATTACACTCATGGTATACTGTAGCTTAAATGATAATTGGAGTAGATCATTACATTTTCTATTAGCGACTTTTTCACAACTTTTTAATCAGGTATTACCTATACCTTTAGTTTGAACAGAATTGATAGAAGTTTGATCGATTAGCAAATCTTTATACATTTTTTTATTAAAAAGATAAGAGTGTACTTATTTCAAACAGTTATTAGAACTGCATCTAAATTTAATATTGTATGTATCTATCAATATATACTAAATTAAAATCAAGATATTTAAAGAAGGAGGTATACATGAAAAATTATCATATGTATGCAAAGAAAAAGTTTAATATGAAAATAGCGATTTAGTCCCAATACATAAGACACTATTTTAAATTCATGTTATTGGTTTTTGTAAATATTATAAATTTATAGAATAGATATAGTAGTTTAAACAATTTATAAGTAGATGACATAGAATAGAATAGAATAGATTAGAATAGAATAGAATATAATATAATGGAATAGAATACAATACAATAGAACAGAATAGAATAGAATAGATAGATTTATAGACAGATAAATAGATAGATAGATGGATGGATAGAGAGATAGATAGATAGACAGATGGATAGATAGATGGATAGATAGACAGACAAATAGATAGATAGATAGATAGATAGATAGATAGATGGCTAGATAGACAGATAGATAGATAGATAAATAGATAGATATATAGATAGATAGATGGATAGATAGGTGGATAGATAGGTAGGTAGGTAGATAGATAGATGGATAGATAGATAGATAGGTAGGTAGATAGATAGGTAGGTAGATAGATAGATGGATAGATAGACAGATAGATAGATAGATAGTAAAATATAAAATATAAAGTATTAAGTATAAGGTATAAAGAATAATGTATAAAGTATAAGGTATAAGGTATAGAGTATAAAGTATAAGGTATAAAGCATAGAATATAATGAAATACCTTTTAATGTATAAGGTATAAAGTATAAGGTGTAAAGTATAGAGTATTAGGTATAAGGTATAAGATATAAATCATAAAGAATAATGAATAAAGTATAGATTAAAAGTATAAGGTATAAATTATAGATTATAAAGTATAAAGTATGAGATATAAGGTAGTGAGTATAAAATATAGTATTAATAAATATAGTATTAAGTGTAAAGAATAAGGTGTAAAGTATAGATTATGAAGAATTATGAATGTATAAAGTATAAGGTATAAGGCATAAAGGATAATGTATAAAATATAAAGTATAAAGTAAAGAGTATAAATTATATGGTATAAAGTATAAGGTATAAAAAGTATAAGATATAAAGTATAAGGTACAAAGTATAGAGTAAACAGTATAGAATATAAAATATATATCATAAATTATAGATTATAAAGTACAAGGTATAAGGCATAAAGAATAATGTATAAAGTGTAGGGCTTAAAATATATGTTATAGAGTATAAATAATATAATGTATAAAGTATAGAGTAAAAGTATCAGGTATATACTATAGAGAATAATGTGTAAGGTATAAATTATAAGGCATAAAGTATAGAGTATGTATAAAATGTAAAGAATAAACTGCTATGATAATAGTTCACAATGCCATAGAGTCAATGAACTCTATCGTAATTGTGAAGACCACAAAGTAGGGAATAGGTCTTGTTTCTGGTATGGAATTTGTAGACGAATATGAAAATATGGATTTAATTACCTCTGTTCATGGAAAACATTTTATCAACTGCTCTACGATATGCAACATTTGCGATTGTAGATCAAACATTTTGTGTGATTGTATTAAATTTGAATTAAAAAAAGATAATGTAATACATCTAATAGAAACATATTACAAATTTTTTATCAATAAAATAAATAAATAAAACTAAAACTCATTGTCTTTTTTTTAAGTTACAAAACTCTTTCTGCAAATGCTATTCATTTCTCTTACAAACACATTACTAATCAGGGATGCAAAACATAAACAACATACATTTCAATCATACTGATCTTTAAAAACATAACAGGCAAGCATTTTCTCTCTACACTAAAACTGGGTTTCTTCCATCATCCACAAAATCAAAACTCAAAACCTAACACACACAAATCTATCTGGCAACACTGTCTCACACCAAATAACTATTCCCTCTCTCTCATGTCTCACAACCCACACTTCCCCTCTCTCTCATGTCTCACAACCCACACTTCCCCTCTCTCTCACAACCCACACTTCCTCTCTCTCTCACAACAAATACAAATATTTTAGGTTACAAAATCCCATCCAGGAAGATCTATAGATAGTAAACAATCATAGAAAAATTAACACAACAAAACACCAACAAAAATATAAATATATATCTCCGCCATAGCCAACATAAAACCAACCATCAATCACGAACAAGGAAAATACACATTTCAACCACCTTGATCTTTAAAAACACAACATTTATCTATTTTCTATCTATACACTAAAACTTGTTTTCTTCCATCACGCACAAAATCAATCCTCAAAACCTTAACACACACAAATTCACCTGACAATACTCTCTCACACCAAATAACTATTCTCTCTCACTCTCACAACACACACATTCCAATATCTCAATACCACACACCAACCAGGGATGGAAAACATAAACAACATACAATCATACCACAACACATACACATTTCACATTTCAAAAAACCACAACCCCAGCTATGCATGAACCGAATTTTGTATGAAAAAAGTGGTCTGGAACATACATAAACATACTACTACCTTGGAGATAAAAAATTTAAAAAGAGCATACTACCTTTGAAAGAAGTCCCGGTAAATGAAGCGCTTAAAATTATAAAATGTGAACGTAAAATTACAACATACGGCGTTAAGACTATGCTGGAGTTGGATGAACACGTAATGTTTCTCCCAGAAAAATATAGTTTCCTCCCCGACGAAGTTATGGATGTACTATCATCAGGGAATTTTTACGTGAAAATGGTTCTAAACGGAACTTATTATAAATTCATATTTGAAAAAAAAAAACAATTAAAAAAATTATATTATTTCTATATTTTTATTTAAAAATTTTCTATGCTAGTTATACATTTGAAATGAAAAATAAAAAACTATAATAAAACTATAAAACAAAAATAATTATGTGTTTTGATGTCAGTTGTATAAGGACAATGTGTTCGAATAAATTCATAGTAATTAATCTTCAAGGATTTTTTTTATTGATAATAAATTATTTGTTAAAGAAGTTAGCATTTTACACAATGACAATGATGTTTTTAAAATTAAAATTTTTCTTGTGAAATCTCCCTTCAAATATTCTGAACTAACAAATAAAGAAAAGAGAACAAATAAATGGTTATATTGTAATTTACAAGGTCTAAGTTGGAATGATGGTAACTCTACTCTTAAAGAAGTAATAGAACACTTAAATTCAATTATTGAAAATGAAAACTTTTCTATCATATATGTTAAAGGATCCGAAAAAAAAATGGTTACTATAACTATTTGAAAAAATAGAACAAAAAATACGTATATTTAATTTAACCTCTTGTTCAAATATAAAAACTTTATATAAAAATAATTCACACATAAATCATTGTAATTATCATAAGCAAAACACAAATATTAATTCATATCTAATGTGTGCTGAAAAGAATGTTATTTTTTATGTTATGATGAACTCTATTAACTTATAATTAGTTATTCACTATACGGATAGCATTAAATCTTTATATACGGATAACTTTAAATCAACAAAAAAAAAAAAAAAAAAAAAAAACAAAAAAATGATGACATCTGATGAATTAAAGGAGTTTTTGAATAAATATAATGATAAAATAGATCATGATCATTTAAATTTATTTTTCAAAATGATCAATGAGTTACGAATGTACAAACAAAATCTTTCAATATATGTGCATGTAAATTATATTACAATTAATATATGTTAACAATAAAGCTTTATAATTTATATCAACGTATGTTTAGATTATAAGATTATTTTTTTATTTTTATTCGTCATTATTAATGTTTTAGTTATAATTATATATTTCTTGTTCACATCTATTTATAATTATTTAAAATAAAAAACATATTTAATATTTTTTTGAAAATTTTTATTTAAATCTTTTATTTAAAACATTTTTTTACATAAAATTTATTTTTAATTCTATTTATATGGTACTAACGAAAACCGCATACCCGTTCTTCTTATAATGACCGCGGCGGTTTTAATAAAATTATTAATTTTATTAAAACTTTAACTAAACCCACAAAAATTACACTTGCGGTTTTGTATTCACACTCTTTTTCAAAACTATAAGCATCAGGGCTAGCAAATCTAACATAAACACCATCATCCCCCGAACCTCAATACCCCCACCCAACACACTACTAACCAGGGATGAAAAACACAAACACCCCCCACACCTCAATCCCCCAACCAACAAACACACTACTAAATAGGGATGGAAAATATAAACAACATACAATCATAGCACAACACATACCACCATTTCAAAAAACCACAACCCCAGCTATGCATGAGCCGACTTTTGTATGAAAAAGTTGATCCAGAAACCCCATATTACTTTTTACTACACAACTGAACTGCAATAACTGTTAAACTTTACGAACTGTACTTTACGTATCAACTCTACATCTGACCAGCTCCACAAACTACACCTACCTATATACTGGTGACTTAGCTAATAATTACTCTCTACAATCTTCTAGTAACATCAAAAGCCCTATAATAGCTTACTTAAAGACTGTTAACGAAAAAATTTACATTTTGCAATTTTTTTAATGGATCCTGCATTTAAATTTCAACTTAATTTAATTAAATTATATTATATTTACATTAAAAATAAAATAAAATTTATGTTCTTTTTATTTGCCTTCATAAAATTTTCGGACCATTTTCTTATCACAACTCATTATTTTTTGTGCAGTACTTTTATCAGCATTAGAGAAGGCTCTTCGCCAAAATCTCTGTGCAGCTTTGTGCTACATATTTTCTCTTATTTAATCATCTTTTCATCAGGGCCCAGTATCTCTCAGTTTAGCCGATCTCCGGGTAATTTGAAGGATTTACTTCTTTGCGAACAAAATGTATAATATTTGCATTGTACAATTCAATTTTGTCTTTTGCACAGTGAGAACATAAATTTTAATTTATTTTTAATGTAAATATAATACAATTTAATTAAATTAAGTTGAAATTTAAATGCAGGATCTATTAAAAAAAATTTCAAATGTAAATTTTTTCGTTAACAGGCCTTAAGTAAGCTGTTGTAGGGCTTTTGATGTTACTAAAAGATTGTAGAGAGTAATTATTAGCTAAGTCACTAGTATGTAGGTAGATGTAGTTTGTGGAGTTGGTCAGTCGTAGAGTTGATTCGTAAAGTACAGTTCGTAGTTTTGCAGTTCAGTTGTGTAGTAAAACGAGTGTATTTTAAAGCGCAAATAAAAATCTGCATTTGGATTTAAAACAAAGTTGCACTGTTATTATTTGCAAGTAAAAGGAAATAAACCAATGTTTTTGAAAACGGTATAAACATAAAAATAGTTGCGTTCGTTTACCCAAAACTTTGAACTTTTCAGTAAAAGCTTTTACTGGATTTGCGTTCGCGTACCCTAAATGCAGTCAAGAGAGAAAGAAATTGAGTGGGAAAAAATAAAACTTTATAAATTAAGTATTCACAAAATTTTCTCGTTTTGTTTCCAGTGGATCATCCAGTAGACGATCTATTGGTTGCATAATGTAAATAAAACAAAAAGTAAACAATGAAAGAAAAATGTTTGAAAAATTAAAAAATAGTATCTTTGCATTCAAATTTTTTTAAAAGTGCATTTAAAAACCGTAAATATATTTATAACAAAAGGAAAAATTACGTTTTATAAGGTTTTGTTCAAATAAATCATAAAGTGAATTTTTTTTTAAATGAAAGATTAACGGAATATGTTAGGATTAAAATAAATTCCAAACTAAATCGACTACTTGTAGCATTTCTTCTTCAGATTTTTCTGATATATTATTTTATATAAAAATTAACTAATAACTAGATTATTTTTAATTTTTTAGTTGTGACTTCTGAAAAAAAATTAAAATACTTTAACGAAATTTTTCACGGTATCTCTCTATAAGAATTTAAAATTAGTAATTACAATTGAGCACTTCTGGGGCCTCCTTAAATTCTCTTTTAATTTGGACGCAATTCCTTTAAAATTGCTAAAAATTTTTTGTAGTTTAAATAATTAATACTCTGTGGGACTGAAATAACATTCCCAATTCTAAGTGCTTCTACTGTAACTACAAAATTCTAAACCTGGCCAGAAAATGTTAAAAATACTGTTGTACGTCACGAATGTCACCCATGTCTTTTTATGACACTCTTTGTTATGATTATTAAAGTTTATTCAGACTAAAAAAGGGGGACAATCACATATCTTGTCGTATTTTGAGTAAATTTGAGTAAATTGTTTTGTAAATTTTTATTGTTTTTACTTCGATACTATTCAGGACCATTTTCTCGATTATTCGGTATACAAAACTTGTACCTTGGAACATGAAAAAAGTCAGTAATAACTTATTGAAAATATTTTTAGTTTTTGTTTTTTTTTTATTGAGAAGCTTTGATCATTCTTTGCCTCAGAGTTCTTCTCAGCTTTAATATTTATTTTAGATTGGATTGACTAAAACTTAAGCATAGCTTTCATCGCTCATATTTGATTTTTATGAAGTGAACATAATATGATATTACGCGGCCGAATATATTTGGGATAGCTTTTATTAGCTTCTAAACTCTTTGGGCTTTGAATTCATTCATGCGACAAAGTTTCATCTCGTTCTTTAGGTCCTTGTATTTTTTTTTTATTACCCTGAAATGTAATACTTTTGTCAAAATTTATTCGATTAACATTTTGTAGTAAATTGAAAAAAAGAATTAAAAAAAAAAATAAGTTTTATTTTGTACAGATTTCAAGAATTCGATCTGCTGTTAAATCTGACATGTTTCTAAAAGATATTGTAACCAAGAAAGATATTTAAACTTAAAGGCAGTAAGAGTTATTATGAAAATTTTGTTTTATATTTTATTCGAACGCACACTTTATGCACTTTGGATAAAAACTTTGTTGTTTACCCAGCAAAAACTTTGGTTGAATGAATTAAAAAGCTAGTATAATGGCTCTTTATTACTTGCACATTAGTAATGTGCAACTAATTACTTCCAAGCTATTCAATAACTCATTGATTTTAAAGTATCACAGAAGTCATTATTAGTAAAAATAGTAGGAACTAGTTACATTTTAGGTTAAGAAACTAATTGTATGTCAGAATATAAAAATAATTTTTTTCTTTTACTTTTATTTTAAACATAGAAAGAAAATTGTATAATCTTTAATTACAGATTTTAAAAACTTAATAACAATATATCTTTTTTGACGTACCTATTAAAGTTGCAATTGTGAATATACAGTATATGCATACGCAAATTTTGCCTTTTCATGTATATATGAAAATATATGAATTGGTAAATTGAATTAAAAAATCAATAAAAAGTAGTATTTTTCAAAAATTTGATTATAAATAAGTAATTACATACCGGGTTATAAATAAGTACTTCCATGTAATGCTCAGGTGTGCTGTTGTCATTGAAAAGTAACTACATGCCACTACCAAGTTTTTGCTGGGTTATTTGTTTGAAATAGGAACTAAGCAGTTTTTTGTGTTTGTCAGGATATAAAAAGCAGTTTATTTTTTGTTTGTGTTTTACCGTAAAAAGATTGTATAAATTTTGATTTTAAAAAATTAACAATAACCAAAAATGTAATTAAAATAAATGTAATAAAAATAAACAATTTTAGATTAAAAGTTTATTCATACGCCTTTTCATATATTTATGCCTTCTTTAAATATATGAATTGGTAACTGAATTATAAAATCAATAAAAAGTAGTATTTTCAAAAATCTGATCATAAATAAGTAAAACAACTACTTCTATGTAATGCAGCCAGTATGTTGTTGTAATTGAAAAGTAACTACATCCCTAACTACACGCTGGGATCTTAGTGTTGGTATGAAAATTGGGACTGTTCAGAGTAACTTATGTTCTCCATACAAAGTAAATAAATATTGTATATCTTGGGAACTAAACTAATTTACATTTCAGGAGTAGAAAACTTTTCACTTTTTTTCACTCAGTAGGACAAAACTTTTCACTTTATTTCAATACTTGATTAGTATTATGTATTTTTATTGAAAAGTCATTTAAATTAATTTGAATTCTAACGTTATAAATTGTATTAGTAGTTAATATTATAATTTATGTATTTCTCTTCTTCATTTACATTTGTTGTTTTTTTTTGTTTTGATGAAGACATAAAAGTCGTCGTCGTGCAGTTACAGCAGCAGAAGACAGCACTATTTAATAAATATTTTAAACAAATTGGAAAATAATTGTCATATTTAACCGTAAAATAACGGATACGAATACTTCAAAATCAAAAATTTATTTTAGAATTTAATAACCAAATTTACATTAAATGATAACTAAGACTTTCAGCATTCAAGATATGTTTCGCTTTTTCTTGTGTAATTAGCAAGGTTGGAAACCGAAACGAATAACGGTATCGATAACGGTATCGGTATTCAATTTATTTTTATTTCGGTAACGGTATCGGTAACGGTATTTTAAATTATATCGTTATCGGTATACCGGTACCGAAACTAAAATACCGGTATATACCGTTATTGTTAAAGACAGAGCAAAGACATTAAAGAGTTAAATCTTCTATTTATTTTCAATTAAATTTCATTAAATAAAACTTTGAATTGAATATTTTTATATTATATAACACTTTAAGACATGAATATTCTTTGCAGTTTGATTTTTGTGGCGGTTCAAAGTATACATTTTTTTGATATTTTAAATACATGAAATTTAACACCATATATCTTCGGACCTAGTTTCAATTCAAATAAACTCAATAAAATTTTATAATTTTTGCCTAAGAGTTTAAATGGCGTAACTATCTGCTAACATATTGCCAGGTCGTTCATTCCAGAAGAAGATTCCTTCGCAAATCATCCACTCGATCAATATCTTTGTATAGACGGCTAAAGTTTCCCGAGTAATGTTAAAATCGATTGCATGTGACAAATGTAAAAGCCTCGACAAACTGTAACACAGCTGTATTTAAGACATAATTGACTTGTTCCCCAACCCAGATCGACTTTACGACTCATATCATGAACGTATAAGAATTACACTATAAAAGAACGTGTAGATTAGATTAGTAGATTAAAATATAAATTTAAATTTATAAAAGAGGGATAAGAATGGGCAGAATTTTTTGTTAACATTTTAGAGACCCCACGTCCAGGGAAAATTACAGAAAATTACCGCCCACATTTAAAGGATATTTAAATGCATTGTCCTGGCTGTAACTTTCCGAACAAAACGTTTCATTCTCTTAGAGAATTCTAAGAAAAGAACCAAATCTAAACGATATAGGAAAAGAAGCCAGAATAACGTAATAGTTTTTAAGCCTAATATAAGTAGTTAAAATTTATACGTAAAAGTTGTTAAAAATAGATCAAAATTAAGGGTCGTTGTCTCAAAAAACGGAGACGTTATGGAAAATTTTTATTTCTCTATATACTCGAGAGTATTTACAAATTTACGCTCCCAAATCGTAGAAAGTTCTCAAAAGCTGGGGAACGCAAAAAAAATGAATAAATAAATAAATTGTGACCCAAAAACATTCCAGAATGAGGTCTTTCTATTTTGAGCGCGTTTGGATAACTTTGGGTAACTTAGGCAAATTCGTCGAACTCACCTACCATATCTAGCACACAGGATATGAATTACGTAAAATTATTTGCCACTTTTGCCACTCTACCACTTTATTGACTTGTGTTAAGAATTTTTAGAAATCTATATACAAAAAAAAAACCTTAACATATTTTAGACGAAATAAAGTAAAGAACTGAAGATATATTTTTTTAATATTCTTCCTGTACGAATCGTTTTAGGAATTCTATTGAAACAAAGATATAAATAATGAAAGTACCTTAAAAACAAGATTCAAAAAATATTACTTTAAATAACTTCTTATTATTAAAATTAATTTCATCTTTCTTAAAGCAAGTAAATTTATATGAGAAATAATTTTACAAAACATATTTCATAGAAAATAGTATATTTTGAAATACCGAAACTAAAATACCGGTATATACCGGTATTGAGGGAAACGGTATTTGAATACCGGTATTTTTAGAAAATAATAATTTCGGTAACGGTATCGGTTACGGTACCTCATTTTAAACGGTATTTAATCGGTATCGGTATTTATAACGGTATCGGTTTCCAACCTTGGTAATTAGTCTGCATAAAATAAGACGTCTGGTTTGGAAAATAAATCGCAAAAATTAAGTTTTGGATATTTAAGTGTTTTTATAAATTAAATGTATTAAAAGCTCCACAAAAACAATGAAACAAATAAAATATGAAATTTTTTGGAAATAAATCTGTAACTTCTTATCGGCCGGCTGGATTTTCATTTTATGTTTGGAAAGGGGGCACAACAATCCCCCCAGGGGCGGCGCTAAGGAGGCTCAAAGCTAGGTACCCCTGACATAAAAAATTTTTAATCGCCTGCAAAATTTTTGTTTCTCGTCCGATTTCAAATATTTATATATATTGTTGTAGGCCCTGATAAGACCTATAAAAAACATGCTTACATATCCTATTTATCTCTTATAGTTTTCGAGTTATTTGCGTTTGAATTTTTAAGCACCATAATTTTGCATGTTCTTGGTCCAGTTTTTTTCATATATATCCTAGTATTTCCGACCGATTTTATTAGTGTTTTTCTTATCTAGTTAAAGAACAAAATTATCTATTGAATAAAAAAAATTGAAGTCGATATCTTTACCGAGTCCAAAAATAAACGATTTTGAATTTGAAAATTGCAAAAAATACGACTTTTTGTGTTTTTTTTTAGCCGAAAAAGTATCTACACTCTTTTTTATCTAAAATAAAATTTTCTTTAGCAACATATAATAATTTTGCACTTTTCTGAAAGGTAACTTCACAGAGATGCCTTTAAGATAAAAAACAAGCCCAATAACTCAATTGGTCATGGTGCACACTCTCCCGAATTCGACCCATTTTATATGAAAATTTTGATTTTAGACCATATTTTCTCAAATCCCACGAATCGACAAGCGGAATATATTTTAAGAATCTTCAATATGTTGTTAAAAGTTTTAAATCAAAATCTATGGGACTTCGGAAAAATGTGGATTCTATAGCCAAAAATGTAAAAAATCCCATTTTTGGGAATTTTGATTAGTTTATTTGGGAATTCAGGAAAACCTTCCCCCTGATTGAAATTTGGTTAACGCGTTTTTATTTATATTAATAAGATCCACATTTCCTGCAAATTTCATTAAGATATATTTATAAACAAATATGTTACTACAATTAAAAAATTTGTATTTTCTTCAAAAACCCCAAATTGGGACTTTTGTTTGGTTTATTTCTAAATAGCGAAATAAATTTTAAAAATGTGTATTTCAAATTATACTTATCCTTTAGCATATATAATTTCCGATCTTTTGCAAAAAGATATGCGCCTTTAAACTTTTATATTTCCAATTTATTGTATATATGACTACTTTTGCCTTTAGTTTTGCGTGAATAATTACTTAGAAAATTATGAAAATTTCTATATACTTTTACTAATATCTATACACAAAATATTTTTATAAAAATAATTAATAAATATTTTTTATTTTTAATAGGGTTGCCACATTTCCCAAATTTAAGTAAATCTTTATGTACTATTGGTGTCATTTCTTTCCATGGAGAGTTAATTTTGTGCTTAAAATTAATTTCCTTTAATAGTATATTAGTCCTTTGAAAGAGGTTGTAAATTTTTAATATATTCCACTAAATCCTTTGTTGTTGTCTTCGACTCCCTTGTGTATTCGAACCAAATAGGTCTGCAAAAATGTTTTGATCTTCAAATGAGTTTTTACACTTTGATGAAGATTGCTTTAAGGAATAAGATCGCATTCTTAATGGCACCAAAGATGCTATAAATACGCTTTTATAATCCGTCATTTTCTTACTTCCAATAGCATGCTTGTATTCAGGAAGGGCTGATAGTCCATCACATCCCCACTTACAGATTAATACAACGTCGCTGTTATTTACTTTTTCCAACTGATCTGTAGAAAAATCTGCAACTATCCTGGTAGCTTTATTCTCAAGCAAATAAGATAGCTCTACACATGCTTCCTTTTCGGTAACCGAAATTGATGGTAAAATAGTTTGCTTTTTTTCTTGAATGGAAGAATTGAATGTCCCTTTTCAAGCAGAGCTCTTCTTAAAATTTGATATTTGTTTCGGCTGAGGTCCAGTTCAAGCATTAAAGCAATTGCTTCTTCCTCTGCAAAATTGGATTGTGATGTTGGAGTAGATACATTTTCTGCAATCCGTTTAAGACGTTTTGGTGATGCAGTTGGCAGTATTTCAGCAATATTAATAGCACTCTTAGGTTGCTTCTCCTTTTTTAACATTTCTTTGAATGTATCAGAAACTTCTTCATTCGAAATTATAGAAAGCTTATGGGCCAGTCTTTTCCTCTTAGATCTTGTACTTAAATCGTCATATGTCTTGCAGGATACTTCAGTTGATATTTTGCATGCCGATATTTCTATATCAGTATCCATTGAATCGGAATGTTTAATTTTTAATCTGTTAGTGCGCTGATTCAAGGACTTCATTTTTACGTCATAAAACTTTAAAAAGCTCTCTAACTGAGATTAACAATGACGTCTACTTTTGCATGATATGTAGTTTTTATGAATTCCACTATAGCTTCTAAACGATTAAGATCATTTTTAGACAAACTCCACAGAATACAACACAATTGTTTATGTTTCAATATAATCAGCATGGTAATCAACTTCGTTATGATGTTGATAAGGATTAGCTGCGCATTTATATATATCTATCAGATATATCGCAGGTATTCTGTGAATTTTCATTAGGTAAAATATCTGAAAGAGTCAATTTGGGAGAGTACTTATACCGAATTCATTGATATTATATGTTGCTGTTAGGTATCACAGGAAAGGATATTACCTGTGCATTGTCACTAGCTCATAAAAATATAGATTTTGAACCATCAGTAATAGATAAATGCTGCAGCTAGGTATCACCGGAAAATATACCTGTACATTGCCACTAGATCATAAATATATAAATTTTTAACCATCAACAATAGATAAATACATTTGTTAAATTTAGGTAAACACCATAAACACTAATAAAATACTTATTGATTAAGTTAAAATAGAAATTTTTTGTTTGTTTTGTTATTTTAAATTCATTAATATATATATGAATACTTAGAAAAGGATAAAGATTTACTTAAATTTGGGAAATGTGGCAACCCTATTAAAAATAAAAAATATTTATGAATTATTTTTATAAAAATATTTTGTGTATAGATATTAGTAAAAGTATACAGAAATATTCATAATTTTCTAAGTAATTATTCACGCAAAACTAAAGGCAAAAGTAGTCATATATACAATAAATTGGAAATATAAAAGTCTAAAGGCGCATATTTCTGAAATGAGGCATGATATTGACTTGAATCTTTTTGCAAAAGAATGGAAATTATATATGCTAAAGGATAAGCATAATTTGGAATACTTATTTTTAAAATTTCTTTCGCTATTTAGAAATAAACCAAACAAAAGGCAAATAACTCGAAAACTATAAGAGATAAATAGGCTATGTAAGTATGTTTTTGATAGGTCTTATCAGGGCCTACAACAATATTTGAAATCGGACGAGAAACAACAATTTTGCAAGCGATTAAAAATTTTTTATGTCAGAGGTACGTAACGTACAACTCGATGTTGATTAGATGGATTATTTTGAATGTGCCTTTCTAAATTTACGCTGTTCCGGTATGAACAGTAACAAATTTCGAATGGGAGTAGTCATAAATCACTTCGGCAGCAGCAGTTGCCAATAACCTGTATGATTAATAAATCAGTGAAATAAGACTTTTATGGAGAATTTGCCTTTTTCTATTATATTTTACTGTGACTGTGTTCTTTTACTATTTCTCTTCAATAACGTTTTGAAAGCTTAGTTCCTAATCTTTTATTCCTTTTAACAAAAATGATTTTTCCTGGAAGGTATGTAATAAAGTCTTCCTTGTTTCTATTGTGATATTCTAGATCCTTTCTCTGTTTAGTCTTTAATTTTTCGATATTACTTTGTCTTGTCTCTTCTATGTCATGTGGCGAAAATGATACCGTTCTTCCAAAGAACAGATCAACAGGTTTTCTTTTTGTGATCGAATATATGGAGGGGTTATATTCGGCAACAGCTCTCTTCAACAACTCGTCGAAGTTCCTATGTTCACCATTCTCCTTTAGGAATCTGATAATCTTAGTGAGGGTACTGTGAAGTCTTTCTAACTGTCCGTTCGCCTTGCTGTAATATGGTGGTACTGTGTAAATATTTATTCTCAATTCATCATTCAGCATAAATTTTATTGAATTTGGATTTAGGTTCATTATCCATTACTATTATCTTTGGTATACCAAAAGAAAAACAATATCTCTGAGAGATTTTGTGGCTTCTATGGCTCTACTTTTTAGTAACTTGGTTTGAGCGTATTAAATATGACCAAAGCTGTTAAAATGGCTTTTCCTTCCGTCAGATATATGTCGACATGAACAATTTCTCTTGGATGACTGGGTAATGGTGTTTCGGACATTGTTAATTTTTGCGGCTGTCTCTCGTATTTATTCCCTTTACAGGTTGCACATATCTTTGTTATGAGTTTAATCTTATGTATCATTCTTCGAAAATAATATTTTTCTTTTATCTGAGCCTTGTTTTGTATTGCGTTTCTATGCGCTCGATTATGAATGGCAATGATAATATCTTCTTGGTCCTGCTCATTTGTTCATGTTCAACAAATTTTTGCGTGTATCTGACTTTATAATTTCGGAAATGGATAGGAAATATGTTCTGTATAAGTCCCATTATACCTTCTTCGGTGCAGATGCCATTGATAACGTACGGATTAAGTCTTCTTGTTAAATGTGATAGCACGTTTTCTTCTGTGGACTGGGGTTTTATGATCGTGAGCCTGTGTATTAAAGGAAAAATAATCTGGAATTGATACGACGCAGTTTCGCCGATTCTGAAAAAATTTGATTTCTGAATACATTGGTAGGTGCTTCGACGTACGGTATCAAATCTTCTCCAAAACTTTCGTCACTATATGTTGTATCAGTAACAGTGTTTATCTGGTTTGGAATTTTTGAAAGGGAATCCGCTACGACATTTGTTTTTCCTGGTTTATACCGCAACTCATAGTTATATTCCTCCAATATTGCTTTCCACCTTTTCATCTTATTGGTAGTGCTCCTATTGCTCAGTGCATCTTCACCTTTTTCGATCCATATAAATAGTTTCTGCACTTTCCCAGTGCCCATACAATCGCAAGCATCTCCTTTTCATTGCTCTTCACTTCTGCTCAATGACCTGGATATGAATGTGATGGGTTTATTGTTCTTCGAAGGAACTGCTCCAATTGCGTGGTCAGATGCGTCCGTTGTTAGTTCAAATTTCTTTGTAAAGTAAGAATGTGAGAGTATTCCTTCGTCTGGAATTAAAGAATTCTTAATTTTTTCGAAGGCTTATGGTACTTCTAGATTAGTCATTATGGGTTGCTTTTTTGCTTCTTTTTTCTTTCTTTTAATAATTGTTTGTTTGCTTTTCATTAATTATAAAACTTTATAATATATTTATTATTTTTTCTACAAAATTTTATTTAATTTAGTATAACCTTTGAGAAATTTCCTACTTAAATTTTTCTATTACACTCTTAATGGATTTTTGTCCATAAATTGTAAAATTTTTTAGGGAGCCCTTGATTTTAAGATAAATTTTGACAATTCCTTATAAAGTCACATTGAGTGACATTTTGATAGCAAAATGCGTTTAGATAAAAGCATCTCGTTTTCGGCAAAAACTCATTTATTTTGACAGATTATATTAAATTATAATTAAAATAAACTACAGCAAGTCTCCCAATGTGCTTTAAAAATTCCATGACATTTTTTAGCATCCAAAAATGCTGAAGTAAAATCTTAAAATTTTCAAAAAGTTTTTAAAATTTTAAATGTTAAATCAAAAAAAAAAACTTAATTTATGCAGGAAACCGATTTTCTGAAAGTAGTCCTAGGAGCGTGCATGGCGAAAAACTTTACTTTTTCAAAATTTACGCTTATTTTTTTAGGATTTTGAGAGCCCAAACTCTGTTATTCACGTAGGCACATTAATGGGATATGTCGCAAACGAAGCAGAATTACCTCTTTTTAACTGCGGTGACCAAAAAGTAGAAAAATATTAAAATAACAGAAATTTTGGTTTCAAAGTTTGACGTTGTATAACTTTTGACTGATAGAGTCATAACATAGAATGTGATATTGTTTCTCTTTGTCCGGAGAGCAGTCTCTTATACAACTTTAACACCAAGGGCTTGAACTTGTGGGAAAAAATCAAAAAATGGAAAAAACGCTGTTTCGTGTCAATGACATTTTTCTAATTTTTGAACTTTGAAGAACTGTAACTAATAATCGTGGACCACAAAACTTTGCAGTTTAATTGCTTATAGTGTTACCATTTTGCCGAAAATAAATCCATGTTTGAAATTATTATAACTCGGTTTCATTGATTTTAAAATGTTTTTTTTTTGCCCGTATGCGCTCTTACGAAACTTAATATCTAAAAGAGTGTATTTGGTTAATTTATTGATCCAATACAGGCGAAATATAGGATTTGTAAAATTTCAAAAACGTTTTATAAAAAGGCTATCAATGTCTACATATATACAAAATTTCATCGTTGTACCTAGTTTAATTAAACTTTTTTTTTCAATTTTAATATGGGCTCAGTTCATTTTGTGTCATTAAGCTTTTCCATATTTTTAGAATTCTGGACGCATTAGTTATTTTATATCGCGGAAAACTGGATTACGTGTAACTGATTTAGTGCAACCATTGCTGCGTGTGGCAGACCCTAAAATCGCTAGCTTAAAAGGTCAAATTTTACAAGGAAGATCCATGGGACGAACAGATGTGCAGGTAAAATTTGTTTACTTTTTAAGGACTTTAAATACTTTGAATTTATATATTTATGTTTTATATTTTTAAGGTTTTGTCACCAATCACTGGACGTGTAATTGGTGCTAAAGAAATACGTGTTGGTAGTGATAAAGTTAGTTTAGCTAAACTTCTTGTTCGTGTTGTATCTGGACTACAATTAACTATAACCCCGGATAATTCTATTGAAAATGGATATATTGCAGAAACAGCTGTGACGCACAAACTTACAGCTCAGTATCAAGAAGGTCTGTTAGATATAGACCTAGAATTTTCAGATGGCTCCAGAACTCCACTAAGGTAAATAATCGTATTTCTTTTTAGTATTTGATTTTGTTTCCCATTTGCGTCAAATTTTAACTATGGGGAAATTCTAGTCTTTATCGACTCAGAATTATAGTTTAAACCTTTGACATCATGATATAAAAAACATTCTTCGTTTGGCGACAAAGACGATTTGAAGTTTTAGTATAAAATCGTGCTGTCATATTAATTATTTATTTTAAATCAATTTTTAACTACTAAAAATTAAATTTAATTACAAATATTTAATTTCCAAAATATTTGTGTTAAAAAATCAAACGTCTGCAAAAATAAGCATACAAAATTTGCAATTTTTCTGGATCATCATGTGCAACACAAATGTAAAAAGGTTTCCGTTCCTTATATTATAGTATATGCAAATATCATTAAAAAGTTGTATATAAAGAAGATGCAAAAGTAACGCCGAATTAATCATTAATGTATTTTTGAAGCATCAACTTTCTCCAGAAAATCTTACGAAAATATGTGACCGTTATTAAAAGATACGACAAACCCGTATAGCGTAAAAAAGGTTTTATTAGATAAATCATAGTGTATTTAAAAGTACCTGTGGTCAAAAAGTATCGAAATATTTTTTAGGATTTTGTAATCTGCTAATTATACTATGTATGTATGTACCGTCGGTAAACAAAGGGTTAAACGTACCTGAAATTATGAAATCGGACATCATTTATCATATTTTGACAAAATTTCAAATTCCTACTATGAATGGAACAGGATGTTCCATGGCCATATATGTTGATGGTCCCTGAACAAATCTTAATTTTTTTCCCAACAGTATTAATCATTAGGGGGCGGATTATCATGCAAATGCATGTTTTATCCAAAGCATTTTACTGAAAAATGGCATCGATTTGTTAGTGCATATTTTTGAACATTTAATGAAAAATGCGTATTTTGTCATATTTTTTTATAAAAAGAACGAATGCAATTTAAAAAAAGTAGACGAACATTTTACAACAGAAGCTCTAATAAAAAGTTATTTTAATAATTAAGATTTCCTAAATTGACAATAACACCCTGCTACAAATATAGAAAAGTTAAAAAACTTACAATGTAACATAGTGTAATTTGTAGGTATGGATAAATCGAGAGTTATGTCCAAAAAACCGATTTTTCGGACTTCGCGGCTTTAAAATTTTTATCTCAAATACCTGTTATAAGTTTTCTAAACGATATTAGAAAGAAAAGACGTTACCCTTTTTAAGAAGTATATGAACATTTTTATTCATAGCAAAACTGTGCAATATATTAAGGACACAAATTCAATTTTTTATTCTTACCTTTTGAAATTTTCAGCCTTTATTACAAAACCTAGTTTTTTCCTATTTTTTTCCTAATACTTCATTTTAAGAAGAAGAAGAAAGTCTGAAAAATCGGTTTTTTGAATATCATTTTTTTTGCAAATTTTTAACTTCTAATCGATTGGCTCGATTTATATAAAATTTCACACAGGTGAAACAGAGGAGAAGTTTATAATTTTAAGCTTGGAAGGGGGTACATGACTTATTTTATCCAAAGTATTATCAAATTTATGATAAAGGTTAAAAAAACTTAACATTTTTTCCGTTTTCATTTCTTAAAAGTACTTTTAAAGAAAAAAAAAAAAAAATTCAATTTTACATGAACAAAAGGTTTTTTTTATTTACTCCGAAACTGTTGAGCAGATAAAAAATATTGAAGAACATTCTGGTCCCCATATTTTGGGGTTTCATCTATTTAAATTGGACAAACCGTTTTCGAGTTATGCTAAAATATATTCGTGTAGTCGCCTTATTAAGAGGCAAATTTTAGACATTCCCATAAAAAAAAATCGGGACATGATAGAAAAAAACTGAAAACAGATACGTGTTTAGCAACTCAAATTCTATTTATTCCACATATTCTTGTTTAAGGCAAAATTTTTCTGTAATGAGTGATAGAAAAAACTGAAGGCAGATTCGTATTCATCACATCAAATTCTATCTAGTTCACCTATTTTGGTTTAAATTAGGCCGAATAAATGTTTTCTTGCCGGCCAGTAATATTAAACAATATTGTAAAAAAACCTTAAAAAATTGGATATTTTGTGGAATATAAAAATATTGAGGATGTGTTCTGAATATTTTCTATATACCAGTGGACGCGGCTTCCAAATACTCTTTAAATAATATCATATTTCGTATGCGTTGCTTTGGGAGATATTAAAAGAAATCTCAAAAAAACAAACGGTTCAGCTCACAAACGGTCATCAGTAGAGCCGAAACATTTTGGGAAACATTATAAAACATACCACGGTTAATTTTGAGGGGGGGGGGTGTAGGTAACAGAAACATATTTCCCAGTGGGTCACTTTAATATATGCATATATATCAGCAATTGTCTTTCTTCGTTTACCTTTAAGAAACCTACCTTAAACCTCAAATATTTTGGTTTTATTCTTAATTTTTAAATTAACTCAACATCTCAGGAAGCAAAATAATAGAATATGAAATGGTTCGATTCAGTACCGAAAAATACTATATAATGTTATTTTTATTTGTTTTGATTCCTGTAATTGCGGCTTATAGCGCACGTGTCCAATTCTTCTAATATCAGTTAAAACATTTCTATAAATATACGAACTTATATTTAACCAACTTAATGACAATAAAGTCAAAATATCGCGTGATCAAAAGAGGTTTCAAACTTACACTTAACACATCAAAAATTATCTATATTAGCATTTTTTCACATTATAAATGAATTTATATTTATAATAAATACACCTATTTAGTTAAGCGAAAAATGTTAAAAAAAAATGCATCAAAAGTATTCAGGATCTGAGATCGCGGCGTCTTTAATATTTCATAAATCGTCGAGGCACACCCCAGGCGCTAACTGAAATCGGTAAAAAGTTATACCAATCTGTAGCTGCTGTTACAGCTTATATCGTAATCAGCAGCGCTCAAAAATTATTATGCGTATGAATTTAATGCAACGTTAAACATTTCTGAGTGTGTATTTTTGTCAATGAAAAATGTATTTTATATGTATAATTAATATGTGCAATTTTTTATTTATTGACATCATTCTAAGAGTATTTTTGTGGGAAATTCCCAGATTCCCGGGAAATTGAATTTTCATATTTAAAAACTTAAATTATAAGAAAAAAAGCACTGATTTGTTATAAAGAATGTTAAACAGCATTATAAATCATAATTACTCGTGGAAACGTGAACTAATTTTTACCAAAACTGTTCACGTCTTCGAGATTGTTCATGTTTTCGATTGCCAAAATCAAAAAATTAAAATAATACTGCTTGACTTCACAAATTAATTTTTAATAAACGTTATTAGCAATATTTCGAAAATAAAAATTTCTTTAAATTTTTGTATAAAAATTAATTTCGTAAATCAACATAAAGGTAGAAAAAATCTATAGCAAATAATTTTACGGAATTCATGTTCCTTTTGCAAGATATAGTGGGAAAAGTTAAATAAAAAATTCCATCACGTCAAAATTTTATGAGAAAACGACTTTTATTTTTGTCATTCTTCAACAAATTTTACGTATAAATTCTACATTTGTTAGATTTAAATCTATTGTTATTTACAAGGCGCGTCAGATGTTTTTGACACTGTGTTACACTGACAAAGTTCCTTTGTTGTAGTTTTTGCCTTTCTGTATGTACCTTATAATAGTTGTGCCATGGTTTTTCATTATCTTTTTATTAACTCTTTATTTGCATAACCGAGCTTAATGGTTAATAAAAGCTACTAAACAAATTACAAAATTTCTGCTGGCAATAGTCAGTCAACACACCTAGGTTTAATTTGCCTTGATATCATCTGTCAATAACTGCTATTTGATGGGTCCTACTCCTTCCAACCGGTCATTAGTGCCATAATTTTGGAGAAAAATCTTAGGGCGATTCCAAAAAATGTAATATTGAAGACATGTGGCATTAATATTATGATAGCTTTTCAACGATTTATCATATTTTGAATATTTGTTGTTTCATTAAACGTATTCTGTAAATGCGATAAACGTAACAAAGTTCCTAATTCAATATCATAATGTGAATAATAGATTCTTTATTAACTGCTGTATATTTAATACTATGAATATTCAACCCTTAAATTTTCCTTTACTTAGAGAAGAAAAAAAAAAGTTACAGCCTAGACCATTTTTGATTATATCTTTAACAATGATTTTGACGATCATACATTTTCTGCCAAAGCCTAGATTTCAAAATCAGTATTACTTTTGTTACCATGTGATACCACTATCATATGTTAACAAAAGTAAAAAGAAAACTTGGCACCCTAGAGTCCATTAAACAAAGTAAACGTTATTAGCAACTGTTAAGAGAGAGAGAATTTTTTTTTATTTTTTACTTAGAGTTTGACAATTTTAACCAGCAAAAAAATAAAAAAAAATCGGCTGTTTATTTAACACTACCTTATACATAATTATGCCACGGGTCCATACTTAATAAATTTTCAAAGAATATAAAGAATCAATTTTTTCCTCAAAATTTTTTAAATTGCAATTTTGATTGCTCTGTAGTTTTCATAATCTACGATCACACATTACAGATACACTCATTTTTGTCAAAGTTATGTGTGGTTTAAATGTAAATTTTTTAATCTTTTTAACTTTAAAAATCGGTGTAAATCGGGGAAGTTAGGAACTTAATTAGCACCACATTTCTCCGCTATAAAACATATTTGCTCTAGAGTAGTAGGAAAATGGGAAGGCAATAGTTGTTTTTGTTTTTAATGAGGAGTAAGAGCAATTTTGAAGAGCAAATTGTTTGTATGAAATTGAAAATCAATGAATTTGTTTTTGTAATTTTTTCTTTTGGGTGCATTAATAGGAGGAAAAAATTGTTTTGCATTTTATGAAATTGAAAACCAATGCATTTATTTTGTATAATAATATATGTATGTATGTAATTATGTTTAAAGTACATACAAATAATTTAACAGGGGAGAAAATTTTTTATTTTTTGCACTTTTAATTGTGATGAAATTAAAAATTGAAATAGCGTTTGAGTATTTTTGGTTTATGCATCTACATATTTTTATATGATTATTTTTGTTTTTGTAAAGTGGAAACTTGAGAATTGTTTTGTTTATATGAAAAAAAAAAAAATAAAAAATAACTTTGTGTAAGGTTCTTTGACATTAATGAAGATATATTTTATGTTGTTGAGTATGGTCATGATTAATATTAAATATTCTAATAGCAAATTAAGGGGAGTATTTTTTATTCACATTAAACATTTTTCATATCTAGAATATGTTTAAAATTAGTTTAAGGCTCAATATTTATGTATTTATAATATTTTCTCAATTTGAAATATTAAGAGATATACCAAAATTACTCTTCTTTGGAGATAAAATAGATTAGATATAAATATAATTGTCTGAAGTAAAATTATTTCAATCAGTTAATAAACTTTTTAAAAGGCGGAACAAAAATGGAATCAAATATAATTACAAATGCTGATATTGTTGCGGCTTTCAATAAATTAAAAACAAAACCATATCTAGCAGCAAAGGATTTACTACCATCACAGCCATATAAGGTATTAAGTATGTTCCGCCAAAAGAAGAAAAATGGAAATGTGGTGATGGCAGAGCTTAAGGAGGGAATGTTATATCTTCCCAAACGATATAATAATTTGGAAGATAAAGTAATAGAGGGAGTTAATAATGAACAATTTACTCTAAGGAGGAAGTTAGATAATGGTTTATATGTTTTGGAATTGGAAGAGGTAGTCAGTGAAAACACCGCTGGATAAGACGAAGTGGGATAATTTTTCATCCCAAATTCTCAACCATATTTCAGTTGGGAAAATAGTAAAATTCCAAGGAATTCTTTATAAAGAAAATTTGTTTATTAGTATATAAGTATCATTGTTTCTAAAAACTAACTAATTGTAAAAAGAAAGCTTTATAATAAAGATGTTACATATAAAAATTCAAAAATTTCTTCAAAATTTTGGTAGGTTAATTTTTGTTAAACATCAAAAAAACACTGGAATAGTATTTGGCACTTATTAATAAAACTGGGAATTATAATGAAGAACCTATATCATCTAAACATGGATTACACTTCAAAAACTGTTCATGGTCGGATGATAAAGCAAACGTTGGTCCTGATACTTGTAATTGTAGAAAGCATAGACATCTTATAAGCAAAATAGAGGATTTTATAAAAAGATATTATTTATTATCTAAACGTCTAAAATAAGTAAATAGGGAAAATATTTTTAATTTCAAATATATTAATTAAAAAAAAAAAAAGAATAATGATAAATAAAAAATAATATAACTTTAAACAAATTTTTGTTTTTTTTTTCTTTACAATTACTTCTTGCAATTTTGAACTTGGTAAGGGTCTTATGAATTTTGAATTTTAGAAATAATTTTAGTAAATAATTGACTATCTATCAAGAACAACATATTCAGCATAATGAATACATCCAACAACACTAAAATTGAATCAAATTATACTTTAAACAAGGGTCAAATTGAAACTCAAGAAATCTTAATACTGCCGCCTATAGATATTCCACTATTCCTCGCATTGCATGATGGTCGTGATAAATTCTCCTGGAAGTTTTACTAAATGTGGAAAAAGAACTTGGAATAGAAACAAAATAATATATATTTTTCTTATTTATTTAATTTTCTATAAAAACAAATAAAGGTATTTAAATAAACTTAAAACTAACATATCATTTTCATGTAAATTAAAATAATTAAAAATATTTAAAATTTTATTAAAAGTTAAATTTTTACATCTTAAATAAATAAAAATGCAACAATAAACACAACAAAACATTGATGATTCACTTTGAATTCGCATTTTATTGTAGACAAATGTTTTAGAATTTCGGTTTAGAAATGAAATAAATGGTTTTATTGGAGGTTGACCTGCAGAACAAAAAAATTCTGCTGGTTTATTTTCAGCGATCCAATGCTGTCCAGGCTTATAAGATGGATCAGTGTTGGCTATGTAAAATGATGGTTTTGTAACAGGTGTCTTGGGTAATTTATTACTCGCAAAAACTCAATTAAAATTTATATTTTGTATAATTATTTGAATTTAAAGTATTTATAATATTTATTGAGTTCATAGCGTTTGAATTATAGTGCGAGACTTATCAATTTCTATTGTACTGTCAAATTCACAATATACTATGCAGGTAATTGCCTCCTTAATTGGTTTCCCAAAACGCCCTTCTATTCGAATAGTTCCTTGATTTATTAAATTTCCACAATTAGAATTATTATTGTGATCTGGTGTTAAATCAAAAGCTAGTAAAAAAAAATCCGCTATCAAAAAGTTCCTTTGTAATTTGATGACCTTTATCAAAATGATGGATTCCGGTACCTTTAAATAGAGTTTGATAACCACGAGTGCTTAATATTCCTCCATTGTTGTAGTTAAATTCTATTGGCTGTGCTGGAAATTGTACTCCATTAACAATCAAATTAAATCTTTGTAAATTAAAATGTTGAAAGTTGTATGGATTTTCTCTTCTATCTCCAGTATAAGTTTTGTTCGACACCATTCCAAAAATTAAGAAATTTGGTAATTGTTCAAGTATAACATTATCTAGAGATAATGAATGGTTTCCTGGATGTATAGTGAAGGTCTTAATTTCTACTCTCTTATATGGGTAAATTGCATTTTTGCTTTGTAATACATTATGATGTGCCATTAATATACTACTATTGATAGTAAGGTGATTTATATATAAATTAGCTTCATGTATTCTTCGATAAAATTCATTTTTATCCTCACTTTCTAAAATATAAAATTCTGGTTTCTTCAAATTTAATGTGACCTTAAGATCAACATTATTAAGCAAGTACTTTTGTTGATTAAATACATCTGCATGAAGTTTTCCGAAAAGCTCCACCTTTTTCCCATTCTTGAATAATTTTTTTCTTTTATCTAAACCGGGATTTTCTTTATCGATTAATGAATTAATTTTATTCACATCATGATGGGTAGATCTAGCATCATTTCCATAATTGAGCAATGTTTCCATATATGCTCTATAGTGATAGTTGTTGTCAGGTTGAAATATACTTTTATTATTAAAATGAACTGTACAATTCCTAAATATGCAATGCAACAAGTTATTAACAACGCCTCCAGTTCCTTTGGATTCAAGCACTAGTCTAAGATAAATATTATTAAGATCTCTATATGTTTCACCATTCCCTAATGATATAAATTCAATTGTACTAGAGTTGTCAAATGAAGCAATTGAATTATTCTTCTGTTTTAATTACACTAGTTTGAATTGGGGGAGATTCAAATAAATCCAATTCACTTTTCATACATTCTATAAATCCCGACATTTTAAATTTCCAAAAATATCGTTAAAGTTCTTTCCTCTACAACGTTTGGATTTATTATGCGGTTTTTGTTTTAAGCGTTTAAGTTTTATATGCTTCCCTTTACCTTTCTGCATTGTTTTTATTTTGTCAATAGTAGCTTCTTTGATATTATTCATAATTTTTCTCCCTTGATTAAATAGAATATCTTTCACAGGTTTTGTTCCGATTTCCTCCAAAATTTCTTTTCCAATGTCTAATGACTTATTTTTTAAATAATTTAATCCTGTTCTCAAGAATGGTTTCAGGTGTGAAAACAAAGATGAAAACAGCGATATATTTCACCAATATTTTGAACATTATTTCCAGACTGATTATTATAATAATTTGTATACATCAAAAATGGTATGAATTCATTCAAACTTATTATTCCTCCTTCATCATTTCGAATCATTATAGATATATTATTAATGTTATAAGATTCAATAGGAAAATATTCAATTCTATTAAAATGAATATAATTTTTCAATGTGGATATTGAAAATATTTTCAAGCATTTAGTTTTTTTATTACCTACATGTCGTGGTTTAATTATATCAGTGTAAATAAATACAATTTCATTTATATCTGGTGAAAAGACTTTAGTAAAATAATTTGTCATATTATCTGAAAATTTGATTAAAGATTTGTGCAGAATGTGGTTTGTTGAAGCCTTTTCAACGTTTTCTAATTCATGTCTACTAGTATAAGAATCAAATTCGTTGTCTTTCTTTTCTGTTGCTAAATTTGTTTGTGAGGTATCTTTTTTTTCTGTGGATAAATTATTTTTTGGAGTATCATTTAATTTATTCAAAAATTTTGTTTTATTATTCAGACTGAGGTTTGTTATCATAAAATCATTTGAGCTTTCTAAGAGTTCGTGAAATTTTAACTTAATATTCATTATTTGCACTATGCTTTGATATTTTTGTTTTTCCATGTAATATAGCTTGTGTGTCGACATTTGAAATTGTATTTCGTTTTCTACGTTTAACAATATTTTGATTATTTCTTTCCAGTAATGAAAATGAAATATCTGATAATCCAACTACCCAGTGATCATCCAAATTTAGAGATTGTGTTAGCAAATTTGTAAAAGTGTTTGGAGTATTTTTATAAATATCCATTGAATTATTACTTAATAAAGTAACATAAATATTTTCTTCTTGTATACTTGAAGCCATCTTTAAAAAGAATGATCAATATAGTATGTTGTTTGTTATACATATATTATTTACTAATATCGTTCTGATGAATCCATGAATTATATTATTTTCCGAAACCAAGCCATTTTACCAATAGTTTTTCTTCTTTTCGCTTTAAAATTTTTTCTATCAAAAATTTTTTTGGGGCTTTTGTTTTTAACAATTCTTCTTCATAAAATCCACCTTTAATTATATTTCCATTAAAATGTTATAGGATTGGTATCATTTCCACTAAGTCAATCTGCCATATATTTAAAATACCCTTTTGAACGGAACAAAATAGTGAATTTTGCAACTTTTGACGTGACTTGGTAGTTTTGAGGCCATTATATTACTATTATTAAATGACCTATATCAATGTTTTATATATCGTTGAATTGGTAAATAAGTTTATTGTTATATTCTTTTAACATTTTTAAAGTATTTGCAAAATTAGTGGAGTTGTATTAAAAAAATTAAATTTTTTTGGATTTTCAGCTATTTTTGGAAAAAAAAATTATTTTTGAAAAATTACCAAAAATAGGTTATTGGAGCTATTTTATTGATTTTTTTAGGAATGAAAGCTTGATTTGTGTTTTATACATTACATAAGAAATAATATTAAAAATATTATGCTAATATGCTTTTAATATGCTTTTAAAAATAGTCGTTAAAAAAACTGACTTTTAACATAAAATCTCCACTCCTGCATTCGTTTTTGGCCGGGCGGGAAGCAGTTTAGTGTTAAATCATTCTAAATCTATTTCTATAAAAAATATGGGTACCAAATTTAAAAAAGCTCGCGTGACATTTTTTTTATTAATCGATAAAAATGAAACTATTTTTTAACATTGACAATTTTCGGCCAATGCTGGATGTAGGGTGCAAACTTAAATCAATTCAAAATTTCTTTATTAACCATTTATGAAGCCTTATCTTTTGAAATTAATAAGGAAAAAATTTTTTTATTAACGGAACTTTGAGAAAAGAGTGAATGAATTGTACTATATTTTTGTAAAAAAATAGCCATTTTTCATGCCAATTTCAGAGTGCTGACTTTGAATATTTTTCACGTCTAGACGAATTGAGATAATCCAAAAATTCTTTCAGCATATTATTTTGAAATATGTAGCAAATTACAGAATATTTTTAAAAAATTTTTGCCTCATATATCTCCGGACTTATTCCCGAAAAACGAAAGAAAGTCGAGCCAAAAAATCAAAAATTCAAAATTCAAGCGTAAATATCTTTTTAACTGTAAGAGATAACTTAGATGAGTAAGCTTATTTTTTCTTTATCTTGCCAAGCACTTTCCAGAAATATAAAAATCTTTAAAATCGGACTTCATTTGTACAAGTTACGATTTTTTTTAACTTTTACATACTCGAGGTAGTCAACTTTGACACCCTGTAGCTTATCTCGTGTTATCACAGGGTGACTACAAGATGATTTTTCTGAAAGCTTAGGTCCTCCTCTACAACTCTTCCATACATTTCAATTTGATCCGACCAGTAGTTTAGGAGATTCAGATTTTTTACCAAAAAATTTGCGTTTGACCCCACTGTGTGTCGTCTTTTTTGTAATTTTCAAATTCAAAATCGTTTATTTTTGGACTCGGTAAAGATATCGACTTCAAATTTTCTCTATTCAATAGATAATTTTGTTCTTCAACTAGTTAAGAAAAAAACTAATAAAATCGGTCAGAAATACTAGGATATATATGAAAAAAATTGGACCAAGAACATGCAAAATTATGGTGCTTAAAAATTCAAACGCAAATAACTCGAAAACTGTAAGAGATAAATAGGACATGTACGCATGTTTTTTATAGGTCTTATCAGGGCCTACAACAATATATAAAAATATTTGAAATCGGACGAGAAACAAAAATTTTGCAAGCGATTACAAATTTTTTATGTCAAAGGTACCTAACTTTGAGCCCCATTAGCTCCGCCCCTGAGGGATTTTTGTGCCCCCCTTCCAAACATAACATTTTACGCTCCTCTGGTACGCTTATACCAAATTTCATGAAAATCCAACTGGCCGATCAGTAGTTACAGATTTATTTCCAAAAAATTTCGATTCTGCCCCACTGTGTATTATATTATATTATATTATATTATATTATATTATATTATATTATATTATATTATATTATATTATATTATATTATATTATATTATATTATATTATATTATATTAAAATATATTATATTATATTATATTATATTATATTATATTATATTATATTATATTATATTATATTATATTATATTATATTATATTATATTATATTCTATTATATTATATTATATTATATTTATATTATATTATATTATATTATATTATATTATATTATATTATATTATATTATATTATATTACATTATATTATATTATATTATATTATATTATATTATATTATATTATATTATATTATTTTATATTATATTATATTATATTATATTATATTATATTATATTATATTATATTATATTATATTATATTATATTATATTATATTATATTATATTATAATATATTATATTATATTATATTATATTATATTATATTATATTATATTATATTATATTATATTATGTTAAAATATGTTATATTATATTATATTATATTATATTATATTATATTATATTATATTATATTATATTATATTATATTACATTATATTATATTATATTATATTATATTATATTATATTATTTTATATTATATTATATTATATTATATTATATTATATTATATTATAATATATTATATTATATTATATTATATTATATTATATTATATTATATTATATTATATTA